>MU619315.1:5843-30404 GCA_025201805.1 Parasitella parasitica
ATCCTTCATAAAATACTAGAACTAGCTTGCGCAAAAAGGGAGGCTTTAACAAAGAACGCTGCAACAATGAGAAAAATACACGCTTAGATTGAACATGATGCACGTAGTGTGCATATTTTTCAATTGTTTACTAAAGTTGCATGTGTTCTGAAAGCAAATATATTATAGAGTGTTATGTAATAGTGGATGGCTGCACATCTTCATGTTCTTCATGTTCTTCAGGCACAGTTGCAGGATCAATCATAGGGGGGCTAAAGTAGCAGTATTAGATTTCAAGGAGATTAGTACACAGCAGCGTCGTAGACAATCAAATTACTCGGCTTACCTTGGTCGACGGCCCTTGTTTTTATGTGCCTCCTGTACTTTGGCAGCAGAAGGATGCTCCATTGGAGTCAACAGCTCAAAACTGCATAGTAGTTCCTCGTTGATGCTCATGATGGCTCCAAAATTATCAAACTCGCCACAGTAGTTGGGAGCACTGAACACTGTAACCAGTGTCCTTTCGTTGAAGAACTGGTATCCATCTTCCACTACCATGTGAGCTCTGCACACCAGATCCAAATCATGTTTTGACAAGAATTCATTGACTATTTTTTTACCAAAGCAGTAAGAGACGCCTCGCTCGTTATCCTCCCATTCAATCGCTGTATCTGACGGATCCGACCAAAGCAGATCATTCAATAATCCATATTCAGGGACGTCGGTGGGCCGCATAATATTCCTTACATCATCCATTGTGTGCAGAGATGGGCTCAAGCCACCATGAACGCAGAATATTTTACCTGCCACCAAGGCTGCAATTGGCAGCGTATTAAACACATCCACAAACGTCTTCCATACCTTGGTATTTGTCCTGCGTTTGCATTCATCGTAAAATCCATAAACACGGGTCACGTTGGCGCACTCGTGGTTTCCTCGCAGCAAAAAAAAGTTTTCAGGATACTTGATCTTGAAACAAAAGAGTAGCAATATCGTCTCTAGACTCTGTTTTCCTCTATCGACATAATCGCCCAAAAACAAGTAATTTGAATCAGGAGGAAACCCACCCTATTTTTGCATTCAAGGATTTAATAATGGGTCTTTTTTTTTTTTTTTTTTTTTCACTCCCTCTGCTTATACTACCATTTCAAATAATCGTATTAAATCGTGAAATTGGCCGTGTATGTCGCCCAGTATCTTGACGGGCGGATTCAGCTCGATCAGACTAGGTTGGCTCAGAAACACCTCTTGCGCTGCTCTACAGATAGCGACTATTTCTGAATTCCTAAAGCAGATCGATTTGGTCACTTTGTTCTTGGCTCCCACATCCATCAAACGATTGATGCACTCGTCGATGTCTAAATTCCAACCTATTGATCTGATCGACGTTGCTGTGAGTTGGTTCTGCGATGTAAAAGTGAGCTGGTTTTCTGCAATGGGGCTATGTAATGGTGGGGATATGGGCTGCTGCTGCTGCTGCTGCTGCTGCTGCTGCATAAACGCATTCTGTGCCGCTGGTATAGACGTCGGTTTGTTGCCATTGTTTCTCTGGATGCTTGAGTTTATGAGGATCGAGTTTACTGAGGTGGCTGTGGCATTGGATATTTCGTTGTCTGGTACTTCAGATCGTACAATACTGGGCCTGTTATCTTTTCTCTTTTTCGAAATGTTATTACCCATAATTTCATAAATAAAATAGAAAAAAGAAGAAAAAAGGGGGATTTATTTTCTGTGTGAATTATAGTGTACGACTCTGGCAGAATGTGATGTTTCTCACGTGTGGGCTTGCTTAGTTCTTCTCTGCTCGCTTCAAACAGTGACGAACAAGCGCTTTTGCCTTTTTGGTGGAATAATACATTTGCTTTGGGACCAGCTCCTCCCTGTTGGCTACTCCCGTTTTCACAGCCATAGAGACACTGGCTGCTTGCAGTTCATTGATATCGGTATGCCATACTTGCTGGCTGTCCACAGACCCTTGTTTCAGGTCATTGTCGTATACAAAGCCAAATACGTCCCTCAGAATCGACTTAGTTTCGTTTTCGGAATCTGTAAATTCGACATGCTGAAACATGTAATCTACAAAATAGCAGCTATCACAAATATACTGGTCGTGGATAGTTTGTACGATGGCGATGATGGATGACGGAACGCCGTTCATGTCCTTTTCCAGCAGTTGTGCAAGTATCTTGTCCAAGTCTGCTTCGTTTCCAGACTTCAGACAGAACACCAGTAGCCCCCAAAGAATTGAATATGATGTTCTTATCCTGCCATGTCCTATTTCAAGCTTGCGGTTCCAAATCTCAAACGCTTTATTGCACATTAAGACTATATTGGCGGGTGAGCCCTTGCATTCATAGAGTAATGTACACAAGACAGGTTCAAGCACTCGGTCGTCGCATAGCAACTTGTCGAAATGGAGCCGCACCAGCAGGCTGTAAATGCTCATTGATTTTGTGTATCGAGCCTTTTTGTCCATCATAATTTCTGGACTATTCGCTGCAATCGACAAAATGTCATGTAGAAACCCAGGCGCTTCGTTTTCATCAGGATGCAAGTATTCAGAGCACATAAATCTCGAATAGACCTCCCATGCTCGATTCTCCCAGTAGGTCTGCCGTGATATGTTGGTGGCAGGGATTTGGCGAAACGCAGCCCAACACAGATGCATAGCAATACAAGGCGTGGCATCGTTGACTGCATCCCCCATGGCTTGGTACACCTGCCACCCATATTCAAACTGGCTGTTGTTCATTGCCACAAATATCATGGTGTTGTCATTGTCAGTGCTGATGCGATCCACTTGCTGCTTTTTCGTCTCGATCTGCAGCTGTGTCAGCGCCCAGTCCTTCACGCCCTCTTTTTCCTCTTGGCTCTTGATGGCTGCCATGTTCTCCTCACGCAGCTTTTCGTATGCCAGCTTCGTCTTGTGCCATTCTCCATCACTTGCGCTGAGCGTAGACTGGTAAAACATCCACAGTTTGAATTGATCTTGCTCGGTAATTTCACTCATCAAAGGCATTTCCATTCGAATCGGTTCAAGATCATTGGGGGCTACAGGATTGGTAATCTCCAAATAGGGTTTGCCATAATCTGACAGCAAGCCTTGTGCCTCCTGGCTCTGCTTGGGATCCTGCAAAAGATGGAGCATTATGGCAGTCTGGTAGCATAGCGTATCCCATTCTCGCCTAGGTAAGGCATACATGGCCATCAGCGCAAGAGACTTGTAGTTTCTGTCCACCAGTGTGCTAACCACGGCAAGATGCGCCTCTCTCTGCAGAACAAAGCCTGATTCTACCACTTTGGTGAACAATCGCCATAAAACAGACTCTTGGATATCGGGCGCTTTTCCGTCTGTTCTTGACATTTCGTCCACAATGCGGATAACGTTTGGATCGCATAAAGACTTGATAATTTGCGAGTAT
Source organism: Parasitella parasitica (assembly GCA_025201805.1). Lineage (NCBI taxonomy): Eukaryota > Fungi > Mucoromycota > Mucoromycetes > Mucorales > Mucoraceae > Parasitella > Parasitella parasitica. The sequence continues at coordinate 9,245 of MU619315.1, forward strand.
ATTTTTGACACCTCGTCTTCGTCTTCTCCCTCTGTGTCTGTCATCTGTAGATGATCCAAGGCTTGCTGTAGTATTAGGATCGCATTGGACACATTATCGTTGTCTAGAATCTCGCTCATCACCCTCCGGCCCAGCTGTACGCTGTTTTTCCTCCTGCCATCATATAGGATCGAGTTGCGAGCACTGGTACTGGATGCTTGGTTACTGCTTGCTGCTGTTGTTGTTGATATTGATATTGAGGATTGATCGGCTTCATAATCCTGCTGTTCTTGTTGCAATTGATAGCTTTCTCTTCGTGGCTGCGCTGCGAGGCTTTTATCTGCATTATTGAAGAGTAAACCAGACCAGCCTTCAAAGAAATTGTCAAACACAGGCGATTGTTTGCTCGCATCTCCTCCGAGACGCAATTGAGGATAGCTTTTTCTTTTGGCGTCTGTCATTGTTTGAATATATACATGCAAAGCTAAAGAGGGATGAGCAGATATAGTGCTGTTCTAGACCTTGTGTACAGGTTTTCAGAAAATGACCGGTTTCGAATCTCATTTGACATGTCTTGAAAGTATGTTTAAATGTCCAGGAAGAAGGGGTAAATGAAACAATTATTGATTATTGACACAAATGACATCCACCTGTTATCGCTCAAGAGCTACCTTACGCCCCCCCCCCCCACTCGTTGTATACCGTATTTAACTTTCATAAATGATCTATCGCTCAGCTCCAAATTTTGGCATGGCACCTCTCTTATTTACCATCACTGATACGATAAAAAAAACACACTCGATGTTGGGTTGAATGTATCGATTTTTTATTCTTTGTTTTGTTGCCATTTTCAATGACAAAATAACATCATTTCTAAAGCCTGGTAACAGATGTTGGTGATGTTGCTTCTGCTGCTGCGGTTGCTGCTGTTGCTGCTTAGACCTTGAAACCACGAGAGGCACGCTTACCACGAGCACGCTCAAACTTACGACCCTTTGAACGGACAAAAGGCTTCTTGTTCTTATGAGGACCCATGCCAAAGTGCTTGACGGACTCACGAGAGTTCTTGGCACCACGGATGAGGAGGGTGTTGGCACCGGTAGGAGCACGAAGAGCTAATTGATCCAAGGTCAAAACTTCACCGCCGGCCTTCAAGATGCGAGCCTTGGCAGTCTTGGTAAAGTGAAGGGCAGCAACAGAGAGCTTGGGGAGGTCCAGCAAACGAGAATCATCGGTAACAGAGCCTACAACGACAACAGTCTTGCCTTCCTTGTTGTTCTTGACGATGCGAGAGACGGTGACGGGAGGGCGGTTGACACGAGACATAAAGAGTCGCTTCAAGACAACCTTGTTAAAGTTGGCGTCAGTGCGACGAGCGAGGAAACGGTAGAGCTACAGAGTGTATGAGTTAGTTCTGATTCGGCTCAAACAAAAAAAGGAAAATGCTCCAACCTTGACGAGCAAAGCCAAGTAGACATTGTCAGACTTGGGAGCAGTGCGGTTGGAGTTCTTGACGTGGTGTTTCTTGATATCGATACCCTATTCATTGAACGTATAATGTTAGTCGCTTGTTTCGACTTGTCTGTGATGTATCTCGCTCTTTTAATGAAATCCCAAATAAATTCACAATCATGCGTCCTCTCTACACAATATTCTCAAATCCATCGCCCATCTATCCAGTACATATATCTAACACCATCTCGCTATATTCCCAGTATAATCATTGTTGGATGCACTACCATTTTTTTATATATCTAGCAACCGGTCGTTAGGCTGTGTCCAAGAAGAGAGAATCTTTAAATGGATTGCAAATTGGTTCATTTTTGGCATCACTCATTTGCCTCTGGCTTCGACTTCAACTGTGGTGCATCCGGTCCGGACATGTAACTAGATCGCACAATGATGGTTTAAGGTAGTTGTGCTTATTAGGAGGGTAATATGATAAGCTGTTGAACAGAAACATAATGACATATATTAAATGTTGCGAGGTATATGTGTTTATAAATTTTCTATACTTGATCCATTATAACCGTTTTAAAAGGAAAGAGTTTGGCTACCCGGACAACATGATGATCTGCATTTGAATCAGGCCATCGAAAAGCGTTCAGCCAGGGCAACCTGTCAAAGTTTTCAGTTACAATGGGATCGATATAGACGTATGAGAGCTATTATGCTGAGAGTGGTGTTGACGCCTTAACATTCAAGTATGGACCCGCATATCTGGCTCTAATCAATAGTATATCTCTTAGTTTGCAGCCCAGAAACTCATGCCATATATCACGATGCCCACATCAGATTTTGCTCCACTTGGTTTCACTACCAGCAGTGACCGTAGATAAAAGCCAATTTTCTTTCAACATGCTCAACTTTTTTTCATTTCCACAAACTAGCAACTAGTCGAAAATGTCAGCTATCCGACCTCTTCTTTCCCAGTCTCTGCGTCAGACAATAGCTCTACGTGCGACGCACAGCGCCGGATTGCAAGTAGCTGCTGCTGCACGCCGTACATTTGCTGCCTCTGCTCCCGACGCCACATTGTAAGTGTGTATTTGCATCATTATCAGACAGCTTCAATAACACATTTCTTCAGACCTCCAGCAACCGGGGCGCCTACAAACAAAAAGGCATCGCCATCATCGCAGGACCCTCGTCTGCAAATGCTTTATGCCACAATGCCTTTTGTATCTCAATATGGCTGGTCCATGGAGAGTTTAATTCATGGTGCTCGTGCTTTGGGCTATCCTTCGGTAGCTCACGGCATGTTTCCTGACGGAGAGGCAGGTTTAATTGATGCCTATCTCTCTGAGCAGCGCAAGCAGTTTGCTCAATTGGCAAAAGAAAAGTTTATCAGTGGCGAGCTACAAAAGTAAGCAGACGACACGTCTCTCATCTCCAGGCATTTAAAGATTAGTGTACATGTTTGTAGGCTTTCTATGGATGAAAGGGTTCAAATCTTGACATGGCTCCGTTTGGATATGAATAAACCTTACATCAAAAAGTGGCCCGAGGTAAAAAGTCGAGCTTGAGGCATAGCGAACCAGGTCGAAACTAACGTCAATCCAACACAGGCGCTTGCCATCATGGCACGCCCATCCAATGTTGCCATGTCTTTAAAGCATCTTGGGGACATTGCGGATGATATTTGGTATTATGCAGGCGACAAAAGTCCCGATGTAAGCAAAATACACGACGGATAAAGCTAAATTGCTAATGAGGCTGGATATAGATGAATTGGTACACAAAACGTGCTTCTCTGGCCGCTGTATATAGCACAGCCGATTTATACATGACCAAAGACACCAGTCCTGATTATGCCGAAACTGAGAGGTTTTTGGAAAGACGCTTGAACGAGGTTGCCTGGGTCGGTTCTTCTGCACGTCAAGTAAAGTTTTGTTTGTGCGTGACAAGAGATAAGGAATTAATATGTATATTTTTAGCTGGGGACCATGTTGACATTTGGAGCTAAAAGCATGTGGAGTACTTTGGGCAACGTAAGTATTTATTTATGAGATGTATTCTAGACCCTGTGCTTTGTTTATTAATTATAATATTTATTTATATATTTATATATCTTTACATATATATTATATATATATATATATATTTTGTATGTAGCGTGGAGGCAGATTTTAAATTATAAATGTATCTTACAATAAATTATGAAATGCTGTTGTGTGTAATGTATATATAAACAAGTATGCAATGTGTAAGGAGAAATAGATGGGTGTATATGAGCATATTAGATTAAACTATCACAGCGCCGATTGTGATCAGCAAGAGCCTTCTTAATGAGCCATGCAGAGGTGGTATCCAGTGTCGAGTCAAACCAGGACCTGGAAGTCAATTTAGAGATACCCACATAGCTGACCAAGTGACACAGTGCGTCAATTTCAGGTCTCTCCTTTGTGCATGAAACCACCCTCTTTACAAGGTATTCTGACGAGGTGGAGAACAGGCCGGACCAAGTGCGGTTGTGGTTATTGTCATCATACCACAAGCACCAAACAGCTTGGATCATTACGATCATGCTGTTTGCTAAATTGCGAGCAATAAATGTCATTCCGTGCTCCAGAGCGTACCAAAATTTATGCTGGATCTGTGTTACTGAGCTGCGAAGCACATTGTTGCTACTACAGCTGGCCAACTCTATGATCTGCCGCTGGTGCTTCTCTGAGGGCTTCATCAAGCAAAGCACTTTTCCACCTTCAATGGACATGACAGTGAATTCCATGATTTCATCGTCTATGAACCGCACAGAAAACGATGTAATCGAGTTGTACTTGGTCGCCTGCTTCAACCCAGCACAGAACTGCTGCAGGTCGTCAGAATGGATATATCGCATCATTGGCTGGCCGATAGCCAAGGTTGTGGTTTGCTCGTCAGATTGGAATACAGCGTCAATGGTGCCATACATTGTTAACCGAGTAATGGCCACCTGACTGTATTTCTGACGACTGGCGAGATACATGTGATTTAATTCGGTCATGTCGGTGCATATGATGGTGGTCGTTGTTTCGTTATTCACATGCAGGCAGGTTTCCAGTATCTTTTGCGTAGCGGCTGTGGACACCAAGCTGGTGGTTGCGGAAGAGGAGACGTCTTCTTGCAACGGCTGCCAGATGAAATCCAACGGCTGGCCCACAGGATCGAGCCCTAGCATGGTGATCATTTCAGCTGTGGCATTTATGACAGTGCTGTCCTGGTTTACTGTGATCCAAGCCATTGATCTCAAAGGGCAGTTTGTAGTTGAATGATGAGCCATGTTCGTTAAAAGCGTTGTATTTGACAAAGAAACAAAAAAAAAAGAAGAAAGAAAATATATCCGTATTGTTTAAGGAAAAGAAAGGAATTTATACAAAAACAAGGACCCGGTGATCAGATGGTAATCTCCATGAAGCTAACATTTATTGCCTTGAAAATTATCGCAGATTTGGAAAAAAAGCTAAAATAACCCCCCCACATTGTCTTTATTCGCAGTTAGGTTGTTTTTAGTAAGGTGCAGCAGATGCTGTGGCATTATCTATTGGGGGCGTTGAGGTTTTACAGGTTTTGTAGACATATTTGGCAAGTGAGAGTTACCTGATCCACCGTGCCTATTGGTTCCCACATTCTTGACCAGCGTGGTGTGAATGTTGTTGTAGGGGTTATTGTATGGTGTGTATGTGTAATAAACCATGGTGGGATAAGGATCAACATAAAAACCATTGGACAGTGGCGTATGGTATACATTGTCTATATGTAGTTTAGTCTTGGTTAATATGTAGAACATGACGTATAATTAGAGAGTGTAACACTTTACTATTATAGCTATACGCATAACCCTTTGATTGTGTCATGTTTTCGCACCTGTTGTTATTGCTGTTGCTGTTACTGTTGCTGTTGCTGTTGCTATTGCTGCTATAACCGAAATACTGCACATGTTATAAGGTTAGTTTTAATCTTGCCCATCTCGTGTTTGCATGCAATCATTTTACCGGCATACTATTACTGTTTTTGCTGGCAAAGTTATCAATAATAGAAGGAGCATTCACCTTGAAGGATTTCAAAGGGTCACACTGGTAACTGCATTGGTTATTATATTCAACCTGGCAGGGATATTGACGATAGCAAACACGAATGATTTTTTCCTTGAACAAGGCACCATTCTATGTTTATACAGGCTGCCTTAGTTTGCCAGCAGGGGTGTAATATCCTGCTACTTGTAAGTACATACCTCGGCATCAATGGCTTCTGCAGCTTCCTTTTCGCCTTGAAATTTGATGAATGCAAAGATCTTTTTGAAGGCATGTCGGTTCAATGGTTTGCGGATCAAATGGATATCAAGAATATGACCGTATCTTGTAAACTTGATGAACAAGTCTTCCTCATTGATGGCTTCTGGTAAATTGCCAACGAAAAGAGCGTGCTTGTCCAAGCGGCAAGATGTGCCACAAACACCATAAACGTTTTCGCTGTCCAAGTACGCAGCCCATTCGACAAACCATTGCGAGTATGAGTGTTCATTCAGCATGTTGTGTTTGGGAAACTTCAATTCCTGCATTTGGGGTGGGGGGTTTGGTTACATACAAATATCGTGGCACACATCTAACTTACCATGTATGCTTTGATGGCATCATCTCGATATTTAAACTTGATTATAATCGAGTGGAATTTTCCATGTGGTTGTAGAATGTTCATGTCCTCGATTTCGCCGTAATCAGACAATACATTTGCTACGTGCTATGTAATATGTATGTGAGAGGAGCTTACGTAAATGTGTGCCAGAGCCAAGCATATTCAGCTACCTTTTTGTTAAACGGTTGGTTTAAAGATACCAAGCATATAGATCGATTGACTCGGGCAGGTTCACATCGGATCCGCCTGCCATTGATACAGGTGTTTTGCGCTTCTTTTAATGCTTGTTTGCAATCACTGACAAACTACGCTCATAACATGTGAAAGACTGATTAATAACTCTGTTTGATATATTACATAAGCATGTACCTCATATTGCACAAATGCATAGGGCCTTTTCAGCCAGTCTTTGAATACTTTGACACTTTGGATATGGCCCCATTTCAGAAAATGCTCATAAACGCTTGTTTTTAGATCAGTATCCTTCAAATTCCTGTCCAAACTACTCACAAAAAAAGTGGGGTGAATATATAGCAATTCACAGATATATAAACCAGGAGCATACAGTACCTTGCTACAAAGACACAGGCTGCAGGATTTTCCTTTTTCTGGCCATCAGTATCATTGACGTAATAATTCCCTGCTGGCTTGTATGGCACAACAGACATGCTATATTTGATATGATAAGCCAACAGAAGAAAGAGAGAGAGAGAGAGAGAGAGAGAAAATAAAAAAAAGAGTTGCAAAAGAAAGAGAGCAAGGGCGAGAGAAATCGCTGATAGTTTAATACATGCATTATGATTGACAATTTTTGATATATTGATTTGCTTTTGCATTTAATATCATACACGCATTTATAATCTGGGTATCAATTAGGCCACAACAAGGAATAAGAAAATTTTCAAATATCTCACCCTTCTGTGTTAAAAACAATGGAAACCAAAAGAGAATTGCCTACTAGACACAATTTCCTAACAGAAGCCGTGCAAAGCTACCTGGAATCGAGTAAGTTGATGCAAATAGCCATGAACCATCCCTCCAAAAAAAAAACTCTGACATTTGTATAGAAAATGCCGCAAACGAACCCTCCATTGACCTCAAAACCATAATCACCGTTACTTCGGATACCTCACTCATAAAAAATTTTCAATACCATGAAGCTCCATCGCCAGAGCCTCCTGCCGTCATTGAGCATATTCCCCAAATCAAAATAATAGAAGCTGCTGGTAACCCTAGTAAAAAGCCCAAAAAAGCCCAACTGCTAGACAGCGATGATATTATCGACGACGACTATTATCTGAAAAGACACCGTAGACATGAATTAGACGAAAAAAAGCAGAAAAACCGAGAAAAGGAAAGACTGAAACACGGATACTATCAACAGAAGCAACTCGTAGAGCGAGTCAAAACCATGGATAGAAATTTACTACGATCCATCGTGTCATCTATTCGACATAGAACTCACAAGAAAGACGAAGAAGCGGACGAAGAGAAATACCTAAAAGACTTACACAACAGCTTATTAGATGAAGCTCAGGAACATTTAAATAGATACGAAGTACTGGGAATAGGAAAGACGGACGAGGAAACTGATTTAGCTACAGCCATAGATGTTACTGCCGTGGTATCCAACGAATTCAATCGAGCAATGGCAACAGAAGAGAGGCTTCAGAGACAAAGGCAGATACGGTCGTTCTCGGCAAATCCTACATTCACCGGTGCTATGCCAAGCCAAAGAGGATCCCGTCGTTCTGTGCGAAATATCACAGCATTTGGTCAGTTATTGCCACCATTTGGAATTGAAGAATTTGAATTGCCACAAGAACTGATGGAATATAAGAAATAAAAATGAAATGCTTTATTATTTATGAACACATGTTACTTGTCTACTACCACGGCTACAACTACAACTACGACTATTTATGATATATATATACACAAAAATTATTTGTACATGTTGGATTTAAGCAACAAGATGCTGGACGTTTCCTGATTCTTTGATAATCTGCTTTGTATCCAAACTAATGCCAGGGCATTGGCTGATATTTAGCGTGCCCAACTGGCCCAGTTCTAGAATACTCTTTACCCCGATGTCTGTAATGCGAACACAGCCTCGCAAATTCAGCGAGTTCATCGATACCGGTGTGTTTGATTCAAGCAAAACTCGAATAGATACATCAGACACAGCAGCGCCACAAAAACTAGCGTCCAACTCTTGTAAATTGGGCAGCGAAATAAGCCCCTCGATGGCACTATCGGATAAGGCACAGCAGAAACTAAGCGAGAGATCCTCAAGCCCAGGCGCTGCTGATACGAGGTGAGAAATGGCTTGGTCTGTCAGAAAACTGCAGTCTGTAAGATTGAGGCTTCTTAACGACGGGAATTGAGTGTCAGCCCATCTGACAAAACCTTGGTCCGTGATGCGAGTGCAGCGCTGTATATTGAGGGATTCCAGTGTCTTGCTGCAGAATTCTGCTAAATGACTCATGGTCATGTCAGACAGCTTTTTGCAATACGAAAGCGAAAGCTCCTTGAGTTCTGGATACCCACGGGTTTGCTTTTCATCCAACATTTTGAATATGCCAATATCGCTGATCTTTCTGCAGTTGGATAAATCTAGACTTGTCAATTGCGGACAGCAGGCAGCCAACAGCGCCAAGCTCTTGTCTGTCAGAAGCCAGCATGAATTCAAATCCAAGGTTTCAACATTGGGCAGCTGCTCCACCAACCTCTTGAACCCTTCATCAGTAATGTAAAAACATTGTGACAGATTCAGTTCCTTGATGCGGGCACCGCCGCCTAGCAACGACATGATTTGGTCCAACGCTTTATCCGTAACACGCTTGTTGAGATGACTGAGGTCCACATGCTGCAACACCCTATCACTCTTTTGTATAAATTCTCGACACTTTTTGGACACTGCAGAGAATTGCACAATTGAACTGATATCCAAGTAGTTGATGATACGACTAAAAACCTCTTGGGTAAACAGCCCGAACCTGCCATCTACCGAATATTCAGGAGGCTTCATGACCGTATCCTGTTGCTTCTGTGCAGGCATAGTAGCAGTGTCTTTCAACTTTGATTCCTTGGCTGGTTCCTTGATATTTCTATTGGCAAGCGCAACTAAATTTGGGTCAGACCAGATGGCAACGCTGCCCCGTCTTCGCCTAGTTTCTGTTGTTTTCAGTATATTTGTCGTAGTGGGAGGTAGCAAAGTTGGATCTTGGTCGCTTGTAGTACTGCATACTGAGTCAGGAGTGACGACAGGAGTTGCTGCACTCAAAATTTCCTCTGTGGGTTCTTCTATGGGTGTCATAGCAGGTGCTGCTTCATGTATATGATAAATGCTCATCAATATCCCCTAGTTCCCTCACTACACCAGCAAAAGTCCAACATACCTGTTTCTGAGTCGACATGCGATACCAAAGATGCCTTCATCCTCAAGGTGTTCAAGGAATTTTCGGCCATCATTTTGAAATGCTTTTGTAAATCAGGAAAACGACTGATAACATCAATGAAATCGCTCTTCTTCAGTACATATAGTTCCATTGCGGTTACAGCTCGGGCATCAGCAGCACGTGGTGTATTTAAAAGAACTGCTATGTCTCCAAAATAATCGCCAGCCGACAAGCGAGCAATTGGTGTCAGCGGGTTTGATGTGGTTGTGTCCATATTAGCCACTTCCACAGTGCCTATACTCGGCAATTTGCCTGTTGAGCATTTCCACCTGCACAACTCTTTTTTATTGTTTCCTTACCATTGATGATGAAAAACAGCTCTTTTCCTTGGTCTCCTCTTTTCAGAATCAAGTCGTTTGGCGTGTAATGGCGGGGCTCTACCTTGAGGGATATCAGGTGCAGAAACTCTTCAGGGCAGCTTTGGAAATAAGGAATCTGGCGGAACGCATCAGCTTAACGTCATTATTATGTCTATTTGCAACTGTTGACAAAAAGAAAACAGGACTTACCTTTTGCAGTAAATTACGGACGCTTGTCAAATCTTCGATGTTTCGCTCAGTCAATGGCTTGTAGCTCACTTTATCTGCTTCGCTCAAGTTTTTGCTCTTTTTCAGCATGGTTAAGCGTTCTTCGGCTTCAAAGCGAAGCATCTTCTCGACTTCCGGGTACAGTGGTAAAATAGTGCGGACTTCCTCAGCAGTTAACGCAGCCACAATGCACTTGGTGCTTGCGATCACGGTTGCTGTACGAGGCATTGAGTATAGGATGCCGATTTCGCCAAAGCAAGAGCCCTTGGGCAGCGTTGCGTAGATGCGTTCGAAATCAGCGCTGCAGACGTCGACAGATCCTCTCAGCAAAAAGAACATTGCTTTAGCGGGCTCTCCTTCCACGATGATTACATCGCGTGGGCCGTAGGAGCGAAGATGCATGCAACAAGCCAGTTTCTCTAGAAAGCTTTCGTCGTTTGTGCGTTGGAATAACGAGTGTTGTCTGAGCGATTGGAGTAATTCGGGTGGGATGGAGCGTTCGTCTGCAATTTCCATCGACGATGATGACGGAGTCGATGAAGAAGAAGCTATAGCAGAAGAGGCGGGTGAGGTGGGCCACATTGTTTCGTTTTGTATATCAATCATTGTTTTTCCAGGTAAAAAGAAAAAGGGAAAAAATATTGAAAGGAAGAGAAACAAAAACCTCCCCCCCCCCAAAGGTCTTTTTTTTTTTTATTTGTTTATTTATTTCCATGAAAGCAAAGTGAAACCTTCAAGAGCAAAAAGATGCATATCAACCAAAATGCCCGAGTTGTGGATTTCCTCATCATATTACTTGAGTAGGTCTTTCTTTGCTGTTCTCCAAAATCTGACGTATTTCATGGAAGTGCGGTTTAATAATAGCTCTGCTGCCACAGGACTTGAGAGATCAATGAAATACCACGGTTTATCTATCTGATCGAAATTTGTTAAACTGAGTTTACGCACACCCTCATAACAGCGCATGATGGCACACAGCGCCCTCGGAAAAAGCATATGTCTGTGTATCATAAATATGATGCCAAAATTTCATTGTGTTTTTCATTGTTCACATTGGTGTCGTCAGTACTATCCCACGCACCCCCCTTCCCTTCTCTTCCCTTCCTGAAGTTTATATGTTTCTTCAAGTTGGCATGTATGCACCTAGATTGCAATTATAAATCTGCACGCATATGACAGGACAATGCGATTCAAAGCCTTTGATGTTACAAGCTGCTTAATAAACTAAATAGACAGAAAACGTCAAAAAAAAACTGCTGTAATGGTATTTCGCCAACCAAAGGTTCCTCGCTACAAAAGGTGTCGAAACTTACGCGTTTGTAAATGTTTAAGGGTATTTAACAATGGAAAGTAGTAGAAATTAGTCGCTTGCAAACACAGTATACATCAAAAGTAATTCCACATGCACTTTATTCACATAATCAGAATACTGTCATCAATGAGTATTGAAGCGGTCTATTTTTATTCAAAAACAGCACTAGAGATGCTATGTTTTGAATGGTTTGTTGTTTCGCCACCGCTTTATTCTATGTTCAAAGCGCTTCGTAAAGTATATACGAGCTCTTTCTATTGAAAAATGTTGTCAGCGGCTCTAGTGCTATTTAGAGATTGCAACATTGTTCTCTTCATTCTTCTTTTTTCTCTGCTAGTAAAATCAAAATGTACTCCAACTGGGAAGAGCAAGCGCTAGACTCTCTCACTACTATTAAATGGTATCCTGTTGCTGAAGTAATACGCTATTTAGATAGTCTTCGTCGTTTCATCATCATGACTCCTGGAAAGCTAAGCGAAACCTATATGCCAATGTTACATAGAGGAGGAGAACACGACATGCATCATCAAGACCTTCCTGCCAGCAAATCCGAAAGATTTCCCAAATATGAAGCCTACATATGTGAAGCTATTGGTGATTGGGGCCTCAAGCTAGATAGCCTCGCATTGATCAGTAGCATTGTAGTTAATACCAACAGACTCGAAAGAAAGTACCCTCATGTCAATTCTCCTGGAGACTTGGAACAGCTTGCTCTTGGTATAATTCATGAACTCAGAGGGATGGTGCAAGATAGAATTGATTTTGTCAATCGCCAGAAATTCGAGGCTCGTTACGATTTAGACTGGACAAACGAAAATGCTCAGACATCTCAAGAGTCTACTATCGAAATTGAGAGCCATTTCGCAAACAATGTTAAATCAGAGGAGAGTTCATGTGCTAGTAGCGAATCTCGCGAGCGTACATTTTCAGGATCTCTAACACCGCTTGCAAACAATAAACGCGAATATCGAACACCAGGCGAAGAACCTAATAGCCATCCTAATATTAGTTTAGATTGAATTGCTCGTATATATCTGACTACATACATTGACAATATTCATGACTACATCCGTATCGAAGTTGGTAAATATTCAATTGTTTGCGTACCATATAAATAAAATCCCATCTTGCCTTACTTTTACCATATCAGTGGCTCCTAATATAATGTAGAAACAATATTCAGTAAGCTACTCTTTAAATGTGGCAGTTTTCACAGCAAAAGCATCCAAATTACTGCAAAAACTGCGATTTTGACACTTTAAGAGCCGTTATTATTGGATTTAGAATAGTATGGCACCGCAAAAAATATCTCAAATAATTGCTATTGATTGATAAATTTGTTCTGGCGCAAATTGGTGGGTTTTTGGAGATGTTTTTTCTCAACCCAATTTTTGCCTTATGGTAGCTCATCTGAAATTGAGTTTTTCACAAATGTCGATTTTTCAGCTGAAAAACGAAATTTTTTACTAGAGTGTATGTTAGAGAGAAACGTTGCTAAGGGTTGCCTTTATATGATGGTAATCTTTATTTGGGCACTACTTATTGGATTTTTTGATCTTTCTTGAATAAACCGGAAAAGCACATTTTCAATATTATCACTACAATATTTTTAGTAGAAGTTGAAGGTTTGTAATACCATCGAATAGAACGCGTTTGGCTGCACAGGTCTGATTGTTCCATTTTTGGGTGTCGGCTATTCGTTTTGGCACGTAAATATTCTTTAAAGAATATATTTTATCTAGAAATGGCAAAATAGAACAAAAACAAGCTCGAGGATTCTTTTTATTTTCAAATACCGCTATAGGCTAATTGCTGCCGCCAAAATAGCCATTTGCAGGAGTATATAGCATTGATAATGAGAAGCATGATACAGACTGAGAGATAGTGTATAAACTAAATAAATTATGCCTTAACATCAAAGACTTCAAATTAACGCGTATGCCCAAAAAAAAATACGTTTGCTATTAAACAAAAAAAAAAGGGCGTGCATTATTGAATCTTGGCCATTACTGTTTTAATGATAACCTCAGGGAATGGCGACAGCGGTAAAAGATACATATAAAAAAAATGGATGCACCACATGAAAGAGATAATGCTTACCAATGTTTTTTTCGGCAAAACGTGAGAAATCAAGTTTGATTTCCCAGACCTTTTGTATTAAAATCATTAAAAGCGACAATGTAGATATAATAATGGTCCTTAAACTATTGCTTGTGAATACGATTTTGGGTTTCTAATAACTTTTTTTTTTTTTTCTTTTACGATTTTAAATAAATATGTATCAAAGCTTAATCCTATTCCAAGTCAATCGTAATTTTGATTAGCAATCAATCGGAAGAATGTTCTGCCTCAGTTTTTTTATGACACATAAAAAGCACATTGGATCTCTCTTCTTATTTCCATCAAACATTTCGAGAAAAGCAAAATGTCTATTTCTCAATCAACACAAGAAATCTCAGCTTTTGACGTTGCAACAGATACCTCATTCTTAGGTAAATCAAACAGCAATACGTTCATTTTTACAGGTTTCGCTAGCAAGGTGAGTAATTTATTATGTTTTGATTACAAAACACTCTTTGGCGTTACTGAAAGTAATCTTTTTTTTTGTAAGAAATGGTGTATTGGTGATGTGCCTAACGTAAGTTAATTTCTTTCCATGCGCTATTTGCAGCCTTTATACCAACCTAATTGCTTTATGACAGGGAGGCTATGTTTTGGCAATCATCATCGATAGCGTCATTAGACACTTTGATGAAAGCTTCCAGATTGATCCTGTCGCTTTGAACTGTTTCTTTTTCAAAAAGACAATTCCAGGACATTTGATTGTGGAAATTGAGGAACTAAAGATGAGCAAAAAGGGATATTGTGTAGTGCGTGCTATCTTGAAACAAAGGGTGGATTTGCAGCCATTGACAAGCTTAGAAAACTATGATCCCTCCCAGTGGCAAGACAAAGTGCAAGGTATTTTCACTATGGGCAATATGGACAACGAAAAAGGGCCAACGCACTTTTACAAAAACCCCCTCCAGCCTTCTACTGAGCACCTGGAGCCTTACAACTATGTCTTCATGGGCGAATTCTTGAACACTACAATTGATAAAAGTAAGTTTCCCAAATCAGATATTGAGGCCGGAAGCCCCGAGGTTATACACACCATGGAATTCAAGGATAGCAGACCTATTGATTTCAAAAGTATCCCATACTGGTGTGATATGTTTAATCCTCCTCCCACACTGCTGGGCCCCGCAATCTTAAACGGCCCTGTCTGGTGCCCTACTATGCAACTTGAAATACAATTCAAGAGAAAACCAAGCGGAAAAAGGATCACTGGTCGCTACATTTCTCCTCACATCATCAATGGTAGATTTGACATGTCTGGAGAAATCTGGAACGAACAAGGTGAAATTCTAGCCATCACAAGGTAAAACAATATATATATATAGTGGCACAAGGAAAGAAGCTAAACAGGGATACAAACCCGAATGACTATGCAGACATCAATGTTTGATTGTACCTTGGAGTCGCAACTCAAAAGACGAGAGTAAAGTCAATGCAAGAAAGCAAGCCATGATGGAAAAATCAAAAATTTGAGTGATGGATCGTAAACGAATATAGAGAGATAATAGATTAATCTTTGGCCGATGAACGTCTATGAATTAATACAAGTCTGGCGACAAGTACAACAGTTGTAATAGGGCACGCGTAGCAAATAATTGATTCAAATGATATTACGAAAACCTATTAAAAATTGTTGTTTTATTTGAACATTAGCATATATATGTATAAAATGTGTTGGTATATACAGGGATGTTATAGGACAGAAATTTACAAAATCGATTTACATTTTTAGCCATAAATCTCTAATTCTATTTGTGCTAGATGAAGCTAACCTTGGCTCTATCAGAGTAGAGCGCTTGTATTGTTCCTACAGTATTAATTATTATTAGCCAATAGTCGGTGCTGAGCTCTCTGGATATACGTACATCTTCGGATAGTATGCTACTATCAGCAATAAAGGTCAATATCTTTGAATCCGGCTCAATAGAGTAGCCAGGGTACTTGAATTTCATTGTAGCCATGATGGTCTCGCCCATCAATCTAAACTTTTCCCAGTGAATAGTGCCGTCTGCACGGAAATCCTTATTTGCTTCAGCAAGTGATACCAGGTCCTGATTGTGGATTCCTCTACATTAAGCAAATGTTATTTTTCCGTAATGATTTACGCGCATTATCCGAGATTGATATTTACAAATATGGTATTCCGGGCGCGCCAGTAGCTTTCAGGGCCATGCGGTATGAGCTGAACGATCGATCTGTGCTCATTAAACGTTCGAGGCTCTGGAATTGCTTAAATACTTTTTTTGTGAACACTGCTTGCCGCGTCCGCTTTAGTCGAAGCACAGACGCGCTATTGATACCTGCTAGAATGGCCATCAAAGTATTGTAATTGTTGTGGTTTCTCAGCGCCACTGCAATCAACATGAATTTTTCTAGGACCAAGGCTCGTTTTGATAGTCTCGTTTGAGTTACGATCATGGTTACTGCCCAGGCTGATATAAAGTTGAAGTGTGCAACCGATGCAGACAGAGCGTTGTTGTTACTAGAGGATGACACAAAAGCAGGGCCCTCAGAATGTACCGAGGAATGCCATATATTTCGTACAAATTCTCTCGACTACATGTTTTTCATAAATGAGTGAAAAAGTGCTCAGTCAAGATAACACCCAAATCTGCACCTACCTTGATGCGACAAAATAGTTCCGCTTCAATCCATGTAAGCTGGTCTGCTATGGCTGCGTCTGTCATTTTCATAAAGACTTTATAATCATAGCTTGATCGGTCTTTGTCAGATTGATGCTGCCTGAAGGAGCTGATAAAACTTGATGCCAATAGTTGAGTTCCCAGTGACCAGCCAGCACCATGCCGAGTCGAGGCAATAGATGGGGCGATTTTAAAAGAGGGCGTGTAGTAGTTTTCAAGTTTTGCAACATGGTCAATGTTTATCAGACCACCTGCAAACTCGGCTCGGCTGGGTAACTCGCAGGTAGCACTACGATGTTCATGATGTGGCCCCAACAAGGGGCCTCTATTGCCGTTGGTGGCATAAGAAGATCTCAAATTAGGATGAGATTCTGAATGCGTAACGGCTTTGCGGTTACTTGATCTACGTAGCAACCTGTTTAGATTAGGGGAAATCAAAGGCAGCTCCTGCTGCTGATTGATTCTGGTGCAGTTGTTGTTGGATAGCCTTTTTAGTAGAAATGTTTCGGTTGTAGTTGGTGATGATAGTGGAGAAGGTGATGTGGGTTGATGGTGAATATAACTAGAGACACTAAATGAGCCAGATGCGTAGCCGCTGTCCTTTTTTTCATTTCTTTTCCTAGTAGATGACCAAGATAGCCTATTGTTGTTACACATGGAATCAGCATCATCCTCATTCTCGTCATCTACAAGGCCCCAGCTTTTGTCTGGGTCGTCAGATGGAGGCTCGCGAACGACAAGAGGAGCGAGAGAATCGCAAATAGGGGTCAAATAGTCGTATTTTGATATGCGGTCTAAAAAGAGGATAATGTGCTTTCTTGCATGAGGTCCGTAGAAATCATTCCAATAATGCGATAACCACAACGAGAAGATACTATGGATTCTGTCATTCCATAAAGGATGTACATGTTTGTTTTAGTTGCCTGGTTTGTTGTGTCCCTAGACAAGTATCACACAAACCTCTTTTGTAAATCCGTTGGTGAAGGAGCATCAGAAGCCACACCATCATTTTCAAATCTGCCAAGAACTATGTATTGAGTTGCATTGCAAAAAAAAAAGAGAAAATTTTCATACCTTTCCACTAGTATCTTGACCAATTCGTACGGTTTCATGAATTTCCTGAAAAATGTCAGAAATACGGGTATAATATTCTCATCTACGTGGGAGAAATACATGTTATCAACTGTATAGCGGTACCAGTTAATAATTAAATACCTGATTTGCTGTGCTCTGTCGACAGCAAGCGGTCAACAATATCCTCAGACGTTAATCCAGTGCCAAAAGAGTCGCTAAAATACGCATTAGTTGATTTAGAAGCAAGTAAAAAATAGGCTTTATACCTGCTATCTTTTGATCCACGCTTGGTAGCAAGGCAGGTGTAATAAGATGTATTTGTTGCTCTTTTATTTACCATGCGGTAAGTGGAAGAAAAAGCAGATGCAAGGTGGTTGTTTACAGCAAGTTCTTTATCGGGATCGGCCTCACTAACCGATGTTGCACTAACTTCTATTGTTTTCGCTGCCTCAAGGGTTGTTGGTGGTGTGCTGGAAGTAGGTGCATAAATGAATCCTGGAGCGTCACTTTTCAAGGAGCTACTTTTGATCTCCTCTTTCCTTTCGGCTGCTTTATCGTTGTTCACTAATGCTGGATGGTATATTTGCAAGATCGACCGATAAACGTTTTGCATTTGTTGCAATCCGTCTTCTGAGAATGCATCTACTATAGAGCGGTCAAGTGCAAATAGCCCGACAGTTTGTTGTACCAGATTTGGGTCAATTTGACGGGTTGCTGACACTAAATCAGCTTTCAATCCTACCACATGGGTTGGAATATGACGAGACATGTAAAAATCTATTTAGGGAGTGTGAACATCAAGGAGATCACAAAAGGGGAATCATTTATGGTAATAGTGACACTTTACCTAGTAAATCCAACATGCAGTCCAAGGAACCTCTATCTGTGGTGTCATAACATACGATGGCAGCATGGATTACTGGAAAGCTTTGCTATAGACACAGAGGTTACTTTAGCCATACATGGAAAAATTGCAAATAAAACCAACATACATTAGCTACGTTTGCAATGTTTGATCCATCGATTTCAATTAAATCAATTGGATAATAGGTTTTGTCAAATAAGATTTTTGTGTGGTGGCACTGAAGATCTTGATTTTTATGTAATGAAACAAGTAATTTAGCAAACTTGACCATGAAAAATTAAGGAGTAAATCAATATTGTATAAATATATATAAATATATACCTGGTCGACTAGAGTCATGTTTGGCAATCAGATTTTGAAGTCCAAATCGAATGAATGTTGATTTCCCAACATTGGGTCCACCGGATACCACAATCACAAGTGTTTCCACCTATATATAATATATATGAAATGTTACAGTGGAATTAGCAGCTAGAAGAGTTTTTAGAGGATTTTTATATACATTTTTCTCACTACTGATGATGGGTGGCAAAGGCTTGTTCAGTCTATCAATAAATGCAGATGCTTTTGACGAATATTTCTCTTCCTGCTGATAATGAGTAGACTTTTTCGCAAACCACATTCTGTATGCGTAAAATGGTTTGACTTGTATCTTTGTATGCTTATACTGTCAAATAATTGAAAAAGTAGCAGAGAGAAAACAAAATAAAAAGAAACAAGAAGAAAGCTTAAAAAATACATTAACTTTAATAGCATATTTTTAAGGGGACAATAAGTTCTACACTTCAAATATTGTAATACTACATGGGCACAACTCCTTTTTTCATATGGCTTCTCTTTTCTTCAGCTCTCCCCCCCCCCCTAATAAATCATTGCTGTCGCACACAATATAATCGCGAAATTTATTCAATTTAAGCAATGTTTGCCAAATAATCTTTAACTTCACTCAAGCTCAATTTTCTAAATAATGGGATCTCCTTTCTTTCACCACCATAAATGCCTACAGTACTTTTACCAATAATACCAATTTCTAGACTATTCTCCGTCATTTGTCCTTCGAAACCCTCCTTGAGCTAAGTATAAGGTTAACATCCTGTTCAGATCAATGCTAAATTCGGATTCTTACGGTCAAAATTGCTGTGTGTACTGCGTCTTCCAATTCCATCTCCTCATTGTATCTATGTAGAAGGTCCTCTTTTTTTAAAAATCTGAAAATACATCTGTATAACCTTATTTTTACCTTTTTTCCAAAAAGGTCTTTGCATTGATCATGTTTTTGCCAATGGCGCTGGCTTTCCAGGCAAAGTAAGAGCCAGAAGGATCGACTTGATAAAGCGAGGGTCCATTCACCTCGTCATAGCCTGCAATCAAAAGAGAAACACCAAAGGGACGGACACCACTATCAAAAGAATTAGCAATGATGCACCCTTTCCCCCACTCTTTTTCTCTACCACAAGAGTTTACCCGCTTTGTGTATATTCTTGCATGACACCTGCTACTTCTTGAACAAGAATGCGTACTGGAGGTTCTTCCATATAAACTCTTTTATAAGCCTGTGCTGCTTTGCGTGCTTTACTGACCAATACACGGAAATCAGGTCCCATGCCAGAGTAGATCATGCCAATGTTGGCGCAAATGGTGGCAACCTTCTCAAGCGTAGAATCGTCGACAAGACTGGATGCTGATTTCTTTTCTGTTGCAATGACAATGCCGTTGGTAGCTATAGTCCGCTGTGTGAGTGAACAAAGATGGACATTCATGCTTTTTTTTTTTCCAAATTTACCTTTGATGCCAACAGATGTGACACCTTGCGATACAGCGTTCAAGGCATATTCAATTTGAACGAGTTTTCCCGAAGGAGAAAAGGTCGTGAGTGAGAAGCTATAACGATCCGCCATTTGATAGAATTATATATGGTGAAGAATTGGAAAAAGAAGAGGTTATTGAGCTTCTGAATCCAAGCGTTGGAAACGTAACATCTGCCGCAAGACGCGTGTTGCTTTTACTGATTATGATGACGTACGAAATGCGCATCCTCTTCCTCTTATTCTGTCCTGTCCGTCCTGTGGCTGAACAAACACAAACCTTTCTTTCATACGGACATTTAATGTACAACAAACTCTTTCTAGCCATTGCAGTTATTTGATCCTTTTCAACCTGTATTTTTTATATTGAATATGGAGGTAACATTTGACAGAAGTTTGGTTTCCTAGCAACCAGGTTTTAATTTGATCCAGCATTTTGTAACAGGCCTCGAGGAACTTTTGACTAAGCTTGTAGCAGCTCAAGATTCTGATACAATTAGACAGGTAAATTGGACACAATAGACAAAAAAAAATTTTTTTTTTTTTGTTGTTATTGTATTACTTGAATTTAACCAAGTTGATCCAGGCCACTTCGACATTGAATACACAATATTATGTATCAGCAAATTGTATTCCTGCCTTTGTCCAGATCATCAGTCGCTCTTCAAACCAGACTGTTTGTCAACTTGCAGCAGTTGAATTAAGGAAACGTATCTCCAAGAAATGGCAAGAAATCCCTGATGTAGCCCAAGGCGAAATCCGTACCCAATTGCTACAGATTACTTTAAACGAACAGCTGTAAATGTTGCACATGTATCCGGATACAGAGCAGATCATTAATTCTTTTACTTGATTGTAGTGAAATCGTCCGTCATTTAACCGCTCGTGTTATTTCATCCATTGCCCGGATCGATGTCCCTGAGAACAAATGGCCTGAATTATTGGATTTTTTGAACCAAGCATGTACCAGCACCACAGTCATTCACCGCGAGGTTGGAAGTTATTGCCTTTACACACTGTTTGAAGTCATTGCCGATTTTTTCATGAACCATACTGCACCTTTGTATGAACTTTTCTCGAAAGCAATTGTTGATCCCGAAAGCAAACGTGTCAGAATTACTACTGTATTGTAAGTAAAAATCGAAAGAAGATGGTGGCAAGCAGGTTCAGGATCTTACTGTGATTATATGATAGGACTTTGGGTAAGCTTGCTGAATTCATTGAAACAGAAGACAAGGAAAACATTGTAAGTTTTTTTTTTTT
>MU619315.1:30429-58030 GCA_025201805.1 Parasitella parasitica
AGCTTATCTAAACCACACTTGGCTTATTCACGTTTGCGCAAAATAGAAAACTTTCAGAAATATGATTCCCGGTATGGTTAGCGTCTTGGAGCAATGTCTTCAAGCAGAGGACGAGGAGAGTGCAGGCGAGATTTTTGAAGTGTTCGATACATTGCTGATGTTGGTATGTATTTGAAATCACAATATGTGCCCTTTAGTTACCAGACATATTGACGGGCGAGGGATAATTTTAGGATGCTCCTCTTCTGTCAAATCATCTGGTTGATTTAATAAGATTTTTCTTGACTATTGGGTCCAACCGTGAGTTGGATGATGGCCTCCGTGTCATGGCCCTCTCCTTCCTCATGTGGGCTGCTGTGTAGTAAGTGTTGGGACCATCCAAAGAAGGCTTTTTTTTGAGACTTAATTCTCCTCGTCATCACAGTAAACAAAACAAAATCAGAAGTATGAAGCTTGTTGGGTTCATTGTAGAAGGTTTGATGCCTATTGGCACTGAAGAAGATCCTGAGGATGTGGATGAAGACTCTCCTTCTCGTGTAAGTTAAAGATTAAAGTAGCTGATTTGCGCCAGATCACTCAAACGTTAGGCAAACAACAACGTATACAGTTGGCATTTAAGGTTTTGAATGCTCTTGCAACCAACATGCCTCCTCAACAAGTGTTCCCCATCGTCATGCCTGTCGTAGTGACATATATGCAAAACCCTGACCCTAACTTCCGTAAAGCAGCCATGATGTCGTTTGCCGTCATCATTGAAGGTTGTGCTGAATACATGAGTCCCAAGTTGAATGATCTTTTGCCCCTCGTGTGCTCTGGCTTGCAAGATCCCGAGATTATTGTTCGCCGTGCTGCCTGTATGGCCCTAGGTTGTCTTGCTGAGGAAATGCCTGCCGAGATCTCAGAGAGCCATCAAATTTTGTTGCCCCTTGTTTTCAACTTGATGAATGACACAAACCCTGAAGTTACGAAACACGCTTGCAATGCTCTTGATGCCATTTTAGAAAGCTTGGGTGATGAGGTTTTGCAGTACTTGCCAATGTTAATGGAGAAGCTCTTGTTTCTTTTGGACAATGCCCCTCAAACTGAAACAAAGGCCACTGTCATGGCTGCTATCGGCAGCGCTGCTCATGCTGCAGGCGAAGGGTTCGAACCTTACTTTGGTGGCGTGATGCCCCGTATCCGTCATTTGATGACTTTGACCGAAGGTACTGACGAAGCTTTACTTCGTGGCGTTGCGACAGACTCTGCTGGTGCCATTGCTGAGGCTGTTGGTGCTGATAAATTTAGGCCTTTTACGCAAGAATTGATGGCTCTGGCCATTGAGCAACTGACATTAGATTCGCCTCGTCTGCGTGAATGTTCATATGCCTTCTTCTCTATTATGGCTCGCGTATTTGGCGACGAATTTGCTCCTTATCTCCCTACTATAATGCCCTTTATCATCGCTTCTTGCAAGGCTGAGGAGAAGGATGAGACCAACGTTGGTAGTGAAATTGATCTTTCTCTGGGCGAGTGTAATGAAGAAGAGGAAGATAGCGCCTTCAATTTCAATTCTGCTATCGCCGATGAAAAGGAATTTGCTGCCGATGCTCTTGGAGAGATTTTTGAAAGTACACAAACCCATTTCTTGCCTTACGTGGAGTCTGCAGTTGAAGACTTGACTGAACTTTCTTTCCATCTCTTTGATGGTGTCCGCAAAGCAGTTGTCGGCAGTCTGTTTAGCTTTCTCAAGACTTTCTATGTCATGTCTGGATTTGACGAGTGGAAAGCCGGTCTACCTTTGGCCTATCCTGTACACGAAAACGTTCAAAACATGACGACAATCATCATTCCTACTGTTTTGGCCATGTGGAAGGATGAAGATGACAAGATGGTTGTTGTGCAGATATGTCAAGAGCTAATCCAATCTCTTAAATTAATGGGTCCCAGCATCATTGCTAATCATGTCGAAGAAATTTCGCGCAACCTACTTGATATCTTTGAAAAGAAATCATTCTGTCAACAAAGCTACAATGATGAAGACTTTGTTGATGAGGAAGAGGAAGCCGAATCTGAATCCCTTTTAATCACTGCTGCGGGTGACCTTGTCGCTACCATTTGTGAAACAGTAGGCGAGTCTTATTCATCCTACTTTGACGTGTTTATGCCCTTGATTGCCAAGTATTACAAGAAATCAAAGTCTGCTCCTGAGCGCTCCATGGCCATCGGATGTCTGGGTGAATGCATTACTGGTATTAAAAGCGCTGTTACACCTCACACTGAACGTCTGCTCCAGCTTTTCATCAAGGCATGCGGCGACGAAGACCAGTCTGTCAGGAGTAATGCTGCGTACGCACTAGGTATTCTTTGTGGTAATTCTCAAATCGATCTTGGCTCTCAATACCCTATTATCTTGACTGCATTGCACCCGCTTTTCCAGAATCAACCTGTGCCTAATATTACTGATAATGCCACTGGCGCTGTTGCAAGATTAATCATTGCTCGTCCTGATGCTGTTCCTATCGACCAAGTGTTGCCTGTCTTTACTAGTGTGCTTCCCCTCAAGGCAGACTTTGCAGAGAATGAGCCTGTTTTCCACTGTTTGTTTTCTCTTTTCCGTGCTAATAACACCTTTGTAAGAATTGCTCTTTTGTTTTACATATTGACTGCTTCTAATATATACTACTGTAGATCCAAAGCCAAATCCCCAGCCTTCTGCCTGTATTCCACCATGTGCTGGACAATAAAGATCAATTAAAAGATTCAACTCGTAATGAACTTGTAGAACTATTACGCGCCTTGAACACTCAGTCCCCCTCACTGGGTATTTCCAACAGTGATTTGGCCCGTTTCTTGTAAAAACAAAACAACCCCATTTAGACAGCAACAACATCTTTACATATATATTCTTCTATAGGCATTACTATTACACTCAATATTTTTAAATAAACTGTATATTTATACTAAATTCTGTAAAGACATGAAACAAATTTCATAAGGAAACAATACTTCCAAAAAGTTCCTAATCAAATTTGTGAAAAATACTGGTGTATCTATGAAATACGATTTAACGAGTAGGGACGATCTTTATCAATGTTACGGGAGTGATTGTTCCTAGTGCCTTTATGTTTAGCAAAGAAAAACCACCTGAAATATTTGGTAATGCTCCTTTCGAGATATATGTGGGTTTGGCACAGTAAACGCTGGTAACTGCTGGAAATTCTATTCAAGATGAGCCTGATGAAATAGACTTTGCACCAAACGATAATGGCGACACGCTGAGTTCTTTTCCAACAAAGACTTTGCAAAGGTGTCCCTCATTATAAATAATTGTTTCTCTATAATATAGGTACTCCTCAAATTGATTAGCCCAGACTTTATTTTTTATTCAGAGCTGAATTTTCATCATTTTACACGAATACAGATTTACTTCATGATATGCGTTTCTCCAACTTGTCAACTCTTTCCACTAAATCAGGAAAATAGAATTGCTTTGTATATCCCACAACCGCTGTCGCCAATGCAGCACTGATACTTCTGTCTACTCCATTGAGTTGAATAGTGTTGGGGATTTTGAGTTGGTTTGTTAGATATTTTGCAGCGACTTCTGTAACGCCCTTTTTGCCTTCAGGATCGTTCATAAATTCCAAGACCTCTCGATGACTCCTGCGAAAGTGTAGTAAAGACGGTGTTGGCATACATACAAAATATGTATATATAAAATAAAAAATAAAAAAAAAACCCCTTACTTGAGCACAAGATCAATGTTTTCTAGATTCTGCCACATATGTTTCACGGGAAGACCATTCAGGTTTGATTCAAATAATGCTATAGCTTCATTCGCTTCCTTTTCCAGCTGAATTAGTTTTGGCACTGAAGCCTTTATCTTGAGTCTTTGTTGACGGTATTTTCTAATTTTGACAACTTCTTGGGTCGAAAAAGCGGTAGTTTTATGGGGCGTTGGGTATATGCTCAGTTTTTTCGCAGCTGAGGGATTCAGTATGAAATCAATTAATTGGGATCCAAGATGACTGTCCAATGCCTGTTTTGTTCGTTTTGATAAATCCAAGTTGTTCATCAGACGTTGACTTTTTAAAAAGAATGGTGTCTGTAATATTTTGTCAGTAATTTCCGTTGCTAGCTTTTGGCTGTCCACCACCCTCGATCCATCTTTTGATTCATCTGCATTATCATCAATATTCGATTTGCATTTTTTCTCTAATTCCTCTCGAACTTCTTTTGCTGTGCTCTGGAAATACTCTTGTAGATATAGATCCGCATCATCAATCACATTGCGTATCATTGGCATGTCAGATTTGTTCAGTTTGCCTATTTTGAGCCATTCAATTTTATCGTGGGCGGCATTGATGTCAGTTAGGAATCGGCCATCTTTGTAAATTATCTCCTCTACATCTTTTTGCGTAGGTGCTGTGATTTCCTCGAGTTTTCCACTTATATCAGCCGCCGAGCATAGTTTGTCAACACCTCGACTAACGATTTCTTTTTCTATAGCTTTCAATCTAAAGAATTATAAAAACCAATGAATTGAGGCTGTTTTTAAGCTACAAATCCTTTTCATACTTTTGAGCCATTTCGGTTCTTGTGCTCTCCATTTCTTCAAGTCGTATATCTGTGATAAAATATTAAGAGTCGATATTGATTTGTACATTTGCAATGCTAATTCGGTTACTTGCCTAATCGTGCTTCAACATTTGGGTAATTCTCGATTCGAATTCGTTTATCTTTCATCTCTTTTCTTATCTGCTTGTGCCGGGAGTAATCATAATCAAATTCATGTAATCTCTTGGAAAGCATGCAATTTTTGACAAGGCTTTTGACAGAAAGAAAAAACGAAGTATTGCTCAAAAAATAATACTTTCCAGATGTATATCTATATACTCACTTGTCTGCACAGCTAAGCTCTTGTTTATTGACATTATCCATGTTGAATGATAGCACCTGTGAGGCCATAAAAATAAAAAAGAGTAAAATAAAAAAGGGAAAAAGCGCGCTACTACTAGCAAGCTGGGATTTGCTAAAATGTCTTGCTGTTAGATCAATTAGTATTTCTGTAGGCTTGTCCAAATTATAAACTTTTATTTTTTAGGCGTAGCAATGTCAGCACTCGCTGTAATAGTCAAGAGAAATATTGAGATATTATTGCTGCTGGATCCCTCTCTGATATTGTAATCGTATCATAAGAAAAATCACACTCAGGATGCCGTTTTCAAAATAGCTCTTTTTGACATGTCAGACCTAGTTTATTACACTCAATGTGCTGCTTTTCAAGTTAATAATGTGTCACGGCAAGTCTTCTAACATGCAAAATTCTTACAAGTCATACAGGTATAGTGAGTTTCATAATAGACATAGTTGAACATTGAGTAGACAGCATCAAGAGTCAACATTCGAAATGAAAACGACGGATAAACTTGGCATCGTACACACTTTAGTTATACATTCGGTATTCAGTTATATACAGTGGTATATAAATATGAATCTGCTTAGCATTCTCAGTGTATGTTCAGTCCTGGGATGACCAGAATCTTCAACTAATGCCGTCCCATAAACAGTCTTGATGGGTGTCTAGAAAATTTTTTTTACGTCTATAAAATAGGTGCCAATAGCCTATATCTCTTCTTCTTTCCAACTGCCCAAGTTTGCACAGTTTTCTTCAAAAGGTAATTATCAGTCTTTCATATGAATGAAAGGAAAAAAAAACAAGTGTATGGATCCATGAAATGATGAATTTTAGCTGGCACCAGTCCGAGCTTCATGATGGAAAACCATAAAGTGGGGTGTCAATATATACGCAAGACATCCCTGATTTTTGGATTCATACATATTACATTTCCTTTCATATAAATGATATCATTTTATGAAATTTTTTTTTATTAACAACCACGCACATAGGTATTTTTTTTGTTGAATTTTGAAATGGTTTTTCACAATAAAGAATAATTTTTTTTTTGAACTATTTTCCTTGTGACATTGTAGTAGCACCTTCTTTGGCATCACATAATCAGGCCTATAAGGGTGATTAAACAGCATGATCTACATACAAATCTGATTTTCGAATACGCAGTAGTGCCTTGTGTACCCACACTGTTCTGTCTCCTTTTTTATATATATATTTTAGAGCATTAATCTTCCTCCTCCATCTTTCTTTATTCTCACAGCCTCGTTTTCCTTTTTTTTTACATCGTTACTCATGGTATCGTCTACCATCAGATTACCATCACCGACACCACCACCAGCACCCGATGAAAAGGCTTATAAAGCTGCTTTAAAAGCAAATGATTTCTTCGAGCGTGGCCACTTCAATGAAGCAATTGCAAACTATACAAGAATTGTGCAACTGTCAAAAGATTACAGTGAAAAAGACCAAGAGTTTTTGGCATTGATATATTGCAACAGAAGTGCAAGCTATAACAAAATTAAAGAATACGAGAAAGCGAGGTTAGATGCATTGCAAGCCATCGATTTAGCTGCAGCTTTGTCCAAGGTATGTATGTAGCGTTCTATCATGGCGCTCAGAGATCTAGTTTTTTCATACAAAGAGGCATTTGCAGGGTTATTTTCGACACGGCGAGGCCTTGTTAAACTTGGAGAAGTTTGATGAAGCTCTGGAAGCCTTCAAGACGGCTATGGATAAAGAAGAAACAGGCAGCATCAAGGAGATATCAACCTTTGTCGCCAAAACATTAATTGAAAAAGATAATGCGAGGATGGGGATCAGGATCATTCAACTTGTAGCAGGTCAGGACATTGCTATCACAAAGGGCGTGCTGAATCCGATCCAGTCCAAACTATACGAGTTTGCTGCTCATATGAAAAACATCATACACATTGTTGCCGACACCAAAACCAGAAAGTGCATCATTGTCGATGCGGTAAGAAATCAAAAATGAGAACAAATGCTACATTATTGCGATTGCTAAACATAAAAAATTAGTGTTGGGATATCGATGGAATACTGAGATTCATTGAAGAGCAAGGCTATACAGTTGTCGCAACTGTGGTTACGCATTACCACTTTGATCACATTGGTGGGTCTCCACCAGCTCCGTACGACACATTGCCCATCAAGATTTCTGGGCTGTCTAGCCTTTTGAAAAGGATACCTCATATCAAAGCCTACATTCATCCACTTGAAATACCCTTTATTCAGCAGACAAATCCCAGTATAAAGTTTAATCGTCTAGTGCCCACCCTCACTGATATTACTACGACCCTAAACATTGGAAAGATGCATATTGAATTCCTGCATACCCCAGGTCATACGCCAGGGTCGCAATCGCTACTGATCAATAAATCAAGGCTCATTTCAGGCGATACTCTTTTATGTGGCGGGCATTGTGGTAGGACAGATCTGCCAGGAGGCAATCGTAAGGCGATGGAGAATACACTACGGCATGTGCTGGGAGGGCTGGATAATCGAATCATTGTGTATCCAGGCCATCATTACGGAGCAGCTTGGTCTACTATTGGCATTGAGCGAGAAAATGGCTGTCTAGGTGATGAATTAGTGGGATTTGGGATGGAGGCAACTTAGCTTGTAAAAAAAGCC
The DNA here is from genome assembly GCA_025201805.1 of Parasitella parasitica. Taxonomy (NCBI): domain Eukaryota; kingdom Fungi; phylum Mucoromycota; class Mucoromycetes; order Mucorales; family Mucoraceae; genus Parasitella; species Parasitella parasitica. Next base: position 37,979 of record MU619315.1, read on the forward strand.
ACCTTTCCTTTTTTTTTTTCAAGTCGGTTTTAAAAAAAAACTAGACTAAATAAACTAGACGTGGCTCCATTTACTCTCTTTTCTTTCCTTTCAAAATCATACAAAATGTCATCAACGCAGCCAGATGACACTACCGTCGATGACAACATCGAGATGTGGAAGATGAAAAAATTGATTAAGGGCCTCGAAAATGCTAGAGGGTAATTAGTCATATAAATTTTTATTGTAACAGCTTGAAATCTAACATTTCCATAGTAACGGCACTTCTATGATTTCTCTTATTATCCGTAAGTGATATACTTGCCTGATTTATTAAACTCTGCCTTTAACAGTTTCACCTAGCACCCAAGGGTCAGATCGCTCTTGTCAATAAAATGCTGGTCACTGAAAGCGGCACTGCCTCCAACATTAAATCTCGTGTTAATCGTTTATCGGTTATGTCTGCTATTGAGTCTACAATGCAACGTTTAAAGTTATACAACAGAGGTAAGCATACATGTTGATGTGGCAGTGAATTTCGTGGCTAAAATCTGTAATGCGTAGTTCCTAATAATGGACTAGTTATATTCTGTGGTACTATTCTCACTGATGAAGGCAAGGAAAAAAAAGTCAATATCGATTTTGAACCTATGAAGCCAATCAACACCTCTCTCTATTTGTGCGATAACAAATTTCATGTGGAAGCGTTATCTGAACTTTTAGAAGACGATACAAAGTATGGATTCATTGTCATGGACGGTTCAGGCACTCTCTTTGGTACACTTGCTGGTAATACACGTGAAGTCATTCGTAAGATATCTGTCGAATTGCCAAAGAAGCACGGCCGTGGTGGTCAGTCCGCTCTTCGTTTCTCCCGTCTTCGTGAGGAAGCCAGGCGCAATTACATCCGTAAAATTGCTGAAAACGCTGCTACGATCTTTATTACCAATGACAAGGTCAATTGTGCCGGCTTGATTTTGGCAGGTTCTGCTGATTTGAAGAATGAATTGAATTTATCTGAGACCTTTGATGGCCGTCTGAAAAGCAAAGTCATCAAGGTTGTCGACGTTTCTTACGGTTTTGAAAACGGCTTTAATCAAGCTATTGCTTTGACTTCCGAGACTTTGTCAAATATCAAATACATGCAGGAGAAGAAGCTGATCGAAAGCTACTTTGATGAGATCTCTCAAGATACTGGAAAATACTGTTTCGGTATTGGAGATACATTGAAGGCGCTCGAGATGGGTGCAGTTGAATCATTGATTGTTTGGGAGAAAATTCCTACTAATCGTTATGTTCTTCGTAACGCCTCTGGTGCCGAAACTGTTGTCCATCCTACTGCTGAGGAGGAAGCGTCTAAATCTTTCTTGGTCAATGACAGCCCTGACCCCAATTCTAACGCTGAAATGGAAGTTGTTGATAATATGCCTTTGATAGACTGGTTTACTCTCCATTATAAGGAATTTGGTACCAAACTGGAAATCATCACCGATTGTTCCCAAGAAGGCTCTCAATTTGTTAAGGGTTTTGGTGGAATTGGTGGTATTCTTCGATATCGCGTCAACTTTGAACAAATCTGCGATTCCGATGACTTCATATCTGATGATGATGATGAATATATCTAGATTTTTGACCCTTTCCCCCCCTTTTTTTTTACACGTATCCTCTTGATTTGCACAAACAAACTGGCTTTCTCAATCACGCCCACTCCTCGAATTTATGCATAATTTTACATATAAATTAAAAATAAAGTATGCATTAATAGTAATATCTGAATTGTGTCTATAAATTAAAAACGTAAGTATGTGGCATTGCTCTGTTTTAGTAGCAACTAACCTGATGTTCGTCTTTTTCATTAGCATCGCTGTTGACTTGTTGCAAGTTATCCAATTTACGATTTTGTCTGTATAGATAATAGCTAGTCAATGCTGAAGACAATGCACCCAAAAATGCACAGCATAGATTAAATGCATTCCCAAAATCTAAATGTCCAATAATTTATGGCATTTGTAAGGTGAAAGTTTTATACAATTACAACGCTACCCGACTTACAATATTCAGGTCCATCCGACGATGGGTACAGATAGCTTCCAACAACACTTCCCGAATTTCCAATCATGACGACCACTGCAACAGCAATAACTCTAATCTCGAGATTTGGGTAGTTGATAGCCGACCAGCCTATATTGGCAGGTGCTAACAAACATACGTTGATTATTATCGAGGCAACTTATGATAAGAATACTACAGAATTGCATACCTTGTAATCCGAACCCTGCTGGGATAATGAATAAAGACGCATAACGCGCTTTTGTAAATCATGTTAAATGGCTGTTTCTTTTATAGCCTACTTTATATACATACCCCATCGTTCGTGCAAAATCAAAAGCAGCATGTAGCCCATAGCACCAACACTGAATCCAACTGTCATCAGAACACCACGCTTGTTTTCAAACTTGTCAGCCAAGTATCCGCCCAAGATTATAAAGATTGTTTGAATGACATTTGGGGGAGCCGATAGCAACTGAGACTCCAAGACAGGAAATCCAAATCCGTCAATAATGGTTGGCGTAAAAACCGTATAGCTTGTGGCAGTGATCATGGTCAAAAAGTATGTCGTAGAAAACAAAACGGTTTTCCAGTCAAAAATAGATTTTCTAAAGGACAACATTGATAACTTGGCCTCTTTGTCTGGAGTGTGGGTGTATTCGCGATGGAGTGCCTTTTGTGTATCTGTCAGCCATGAGACATTTTCGATGCTATCAAACAAGTAGAAGTAGGACACCACACTAAGACAAATGGTAGGAACGCCCTCCAAGATAAACAGGTATTGCCAGCCATGCAGACCTTTCTGTCCCTCAAGAAATGATGTGCCATATGCAATTGGGCCCGACACAATGCCTGAAACAGAAGACATGCACAGCAAGAGCGCCAAACGTAAACCAAAATCTCTGGGACGGTACATCTTGGACATAACATATAGAATACCCGGAATGTAACCACTCTCTGCGGCCCTACATTCATCCATTGTACAGAAACAAAGTTTAGTCAGGGGATATCGATAATGCATGTCGCATAAAGGGGTTCCTCCTTACCCAAGCAAGAGTCTGCAGACGAGCAGACTATGGAAGTTTTTTGAAAATGCCATAACTAATGTCATTACACCCCATAAAAACATGATCAGTGATAGCCACATTACCGCGCTTGTTCGTTTTAAAAAAATGTTAGATGGTATTTCGAAAAGAAGCTAAATTACAAATATTAGTGTCATGAAATGCAAGTAAATGATTCACTTACATAGGTTATATAGAACGCTGATATCGAGATACTAAGCTCTCTAGGTGATAACTATTTACACAGAAAAATTCCAAGACGTTTTAATTATTGTCGTCTCCGTACTTTGGACTATCAACCTCCTTTTGCGAACACTTACATGTAAATCACTCTGTAGACCTGCTAAACTAATGCATGAAAACAAAAGTCAATTGAAATCAACTCAAAGCAATAAATTTGACACTTACGTTGCATTGCCAATATTTGCTCGATCTAGGAAATCCATAAAATAAAAGACACAAAACAGTGGCATCATGCGGGAATCAATGATTCTGGTTATCTTTTTTTGTTCTGTGTCTTTGTCGACGATATGCGCAATTAGCTCTTGATCATTTGTTTGGAATCCTTCCTGCTTGTCATTCTTGGTGTTGTAATATTCTCTGTCTTTTTCGTCAAGTTCAATGTTGTTGAAGGCGCTGTCGCCGACGAATGTCCTGGATGTGGAACCTGTCCTTATCAAATCCATATCACTCCCCAAATCATAGTCAATGTGCTTTGTTTCAATTCTTTCGAGCATTCAAAAAAACAAATAAAGATGTGAGGAAAAAGGGATGAATGTATATTGTAAATCAAGCGTAATTTATAGTTTCACAACTTGGCATCTTGATGATATCTGTTCTGGCCCTTTTCTGGATGATATTCAAAGCACATCTAGAGATTTACAAAATCCATTTAAGGATTTTAACGGCCATCCCCATTACGCATAATAAAACCGAGAAGCTCAAGAACCTGTTACCTCAATTGTTTTTTTTGTTCCCCAAACGAAACTGAGTAATAGAACTTCCTATGAAATCAATATAGTATACAGTAGCCATGATTTCATACACAGGTATATACACGCACATATCTATGATGAGTTCATCGAAAATAGGAACAACCCCTATTACAGAAAATTAAGATTTCTTTAATTTACTGTGCGCAAATACTCCTTTTTACACATCTCCAAAGCTTCTTATGACTTAAATTCTGGGTTTCTGGTTTATTTGATTATGGAGTGTATGTTTAATAATATGAAGGTCTCAACCTCCTATTTATTCTAGTTTCATATATGGATTTTTTCCAACTGAAAGTCTCAGTTTTCTTTTTCAACAAAGATTGCGATATCCCCTCCAACCTGCAATTATGGATGGCAGATTGTCGAGCTTGACCTTCAATGTAATCATGCGCTGAATATGTCATGGCATCGATTTCCACCAATTATTTTATCAGCATACACAAGCTAGACACGACGATGATGATGATGTTTTAAATTTACAAATATGAAATGACAGATTTTTTACTTGGTGTTTTTGGAAATTTCATATCATCGCTATTGAATTTTGTCGAAAACGCACGAAAAAAATAAAGTATGCATAAAAATCCAACAGATATCTTGTTTAAAAAGTTAACAAACAATATTTATAGATCAAAATATCAGATAGTTTTTTCTCGACCAAGCATAACTTAGATTTTATACCAACTACTGTCTACAAAAACCACTAACAATTACTGTAGACGAAATATGTGCAACTTTTCTCGAATACTCCCATAATGAGAGCTGTCCACATGATTGGATTTTTAGTAGTAATAATGTTTTATTTTCTGCAGAAAGAGTATTGACCATTGTCAATTCTGCGAAATTATTGGCACAGCCAAGTTCAGATATGTATATGACAGCCAACTATCACCATCGTATATGATCAGTGCGTTATTTAGGCTTTGTAACTTGTTGAATATATTATAGGTTGTAATCAGTAATGATTTCGTACAAAAACTAAATGTTTTGTCATCATTATCAAAAAGACATTTCCAGATATTTGCTCACAACTTCTGCTAAAATGACTGTAGAACCAAGATCTAACTTGGAAAACTTAGCATTGACTCATCTCTATCTGGCAACGACATTCGCATTCATGTTTTTATTGATATCCATAAAGTTACCAGATGATATCATGGATTTTCATATCACAATTGCATATAATCACTGATGCGCTTCGATAATGAGCAAAATAAAGCCTGTTTTCTTATGCGCCATAAAAATAGGCATGATCATCGCTCAATGAGCATAACTTGCGATATCTGTATCAAAAGTCGCGTTATACTTCTGGCTCCATTGTTCTTTGATCAAAATGATTCTTAACCTTAAATACTATTTATCTTCTATCATCCGATCTACCAGCTTTTTGTGTTGGAATTGATATGAAAGGCGGATTGACTAAGAAAGACACAAATTTGTTGTCAGTTTGCTGCCATTTTGAACCCAATTGTACCTTTTTTGTTGAATCGTTTCTTCTTCAGACTGAAATTGTGCCTGTTTAATGGATAGATTGCACTCAGTTGGCATGAATGTATAAATGGTGCTAATATAAACATCAAGGTGTGCAAAGCTTTGCGTTAGACTTACTGCCATTTTAGTTACAATAACACAAGGATTTTCGTCAATGCAGATTACATACTCCTCCTCGTAATAACGTTTAGCCCATCTCTTTGCTGCTCGGACGCGAATACTCAATTGTCTCGCAGCTGCAGAAGCATTCAAGCACTTGCTTCAGCAGAATGAATTGCACTGTTACAGCATTTGGATCAGTCGACATTGTTATTGGATAGGCAATTTTTTGATAGGCCATCAAAGTCAAAATCAGCGAATTCACTTTCTCAAATGACTGTGTCAAACATGATAGTGTATACAGTGTGTTGAAGATGCGGTCTACCGGGTTTAAGGGTCAGAGTAGGTCTAAAGGGTATCAAGGTTAGAGCAGATCCACAGGAAATAAGGCCGATCTTGGGCCGGCTCACAGGAATTAAGCGCGAAATTCCGTCAGTATCCATCCTGACTCATTTCAACTCCCAATCAAACTGACACTTTGCAACAACGACATCAATTTTCCGGATTGTTTAAATAAGACACGACTTTTTTTTTTTTTGGATACACCAAACTTTCTTTCATCCATAGTAAATGTCTGCCGCACTCCGTAACGCATTTGAAACAGCCAAAAAGCAAAGTAAATCTCTTTGTCGCCGCGTCAGCCTGAAGAATGTCTAACTGATTTATCTACATAGATCGTCCCGCATTTGTCACTTTTCTGACAGCTGGCTATCCCAGTCCGGACGACACTGTAGAGACTCTGTTGGCCTTGGAAAGAGGCGGTGCCGATGTCATTGAATTAGGTACGTAAATGGTTTTTTTTTACTTTGTATTTGTGGGAGTGCGTGTGAGAGCTAATTGGAGTCACTTCCAGGCATTCCTTTTACTGACCCTATCGCTGATGGACCTACTATTCAATATGCAAGCACTGTAAGTAGAGAGAGAGAGAGAGAGAGAGAAAGATCTTAAGCGCAACCCAAGTTTATCAAAATGACTCATTTCGTACTTGACTAGATTGCGCTCAAGCATAAGACTGATATCAAAATGTGTCTTGACATGGTACGCAAAGCCCGTGCTCGTGGATTAGAGGCGCCTGTCGTTTTCATGGGCTACTACAACCCTATCCTTGCATATGGCGAAGAAGAGATGGTGCGTGATTGTAAGGAAGCTGGCGTCAATGGATTCATTTTGGTTGATTTGCCTCCTGAGGAATCCCACATCTTCCGTGATATTTGTTCCAAATACCATTTGTCTTACGTTCCTCTTATTGCCCCCTCTACTACTGAAGATCGTATTAGACTGCTTGCCAAGCTTGCGGATTCATTCATCTATGTCGTCTCTCGCATGGGTGTTACCGGTGCTAAAGATACTGTCAGCACTGAATTGCCCGCCATTATTGCTCGTGTCAAAAAGTATACTCAAGCTCCCTTGGCTGTAGGTTTTGGTGTTTCCACCCGTGAACACTTTGTCGAAGTTGGCGCTCATTCTGAAGGTGTTGTTATTGGATCCCGCATCATCACTCTGATTGATGAAGCCGTGAAGGAAAAGCAGGATGTCGCTAAAACCGTCGAGAGATATGCTGCTGAGGTTACTGGCCGTACTGAGCCTGTTCAAACCATTGCTGGTACCCATGCTTCCTTTGCTGATCTGGAAGTCAATGACGCTGCTGGCCGTGGTCCCTTCACCCCTGATGATATCAAGAACTTCTATCAGATGGATCCTCGTTTCGGTACTTTTGGCGGCGCTTATGTTCCGGAAGCGCTTGTTGATTGCCTCACCCAACTTGAAACTTGCTTCAGAGATGCAATGGCCGACCCTGAGTTCAAGAAAGAATTTCAATCATATTACGACTACATCTCTCGTCCTTCTCAACTTCAATTTGCCAATCGTTTGACTAAGGATGCTGGCGGAGCCAAGATCTGGTTGAAGCGTGAGGATTTGAATCACACGGGCTCTCACAAGATCAATAACGCAGTCGGTCAAATTTTGCTTGCAAAACGTCTTGGTAAGAAACGTATCATTGCTGAAACTGGTGCCGGCCAACATGGTGTAGCTACTGCTACTGTCTGTGCCAAGTTTGGTTTGGAATGTGTTGTATATATGGGTGAGGAGGATTGTCGTCGCCAAGCACTCAATGTCTTCCGCATGCGAATGTTGGGTGCCTCTGTCGTCCCCGTCAAGACTGGCTCCAGAACTTTAAAGGATGCTATCAACGAAGCTATGCGTGATTGGGTCGCCAATGTTTCTACTACTCATTACCTTGTTGGTTCTGCTATCGGCCCCCACCCGTTCCCTCAAATTGTCCGTGAATTTCAGTCTGTTATTGGAAAGGAAACCAAGCGTCAAATGCTTGAAAAGGCCGGCAAGTTACCTGATGCTGTCGTTGCATGTGTTGGTGGTGGTTCAAATGCAATTGGTATGTTCCACCCCTTTGTCGAAGATAAATCCGTCCGCATTTATGGCGTTGAAGCTGGCGGTGATGGCGTTGATACCGAGAAGCATTCTGCTACACTGACAAAAGGTACTCCAGGTGTCCTTCATGGCACTCGTACCTACCTCCTGCAGGATCCCAAGGGCCAAATCATTGAGACACACTCTGTCAGCGCTGGTTTAGATTACCCAGGTGTTGGCCCTGAACATGCTTATTTGAAGGATCTTGGCAGAGCCGAGTACCTCGTTGCTAATGACGCTGATTGTTTGCTAGGCTTCAAGAAGTTGACTCAATTAGAAGGCATCATCCCTGCCTTAGAGTCATCTCATGCTGTTTTTGCTGCATTGAAGATTGCTGCTGATCTTCCCGAGGATAAGGATATTGTTATTTGTCTTTCTGGTAGGGGCGACAAGGATATGCACACTGTCACCGAAGTTTTGCCTAGATTAGGTCCCGAGATTGGCTGGGATTTGCGTTTTTAAATTATAAAGGGTTTCTTTTTAATTGATGCTCATATGTAGCTTTTAAATCATTTACCCCCCCTTTGCTAAATTATATAATTGTACAGTATTACTGATTTAATGAAATATATATATATATATATAAAAATAAATTCATTTTGCATATATTCTTTACATTAATCAAGAGTACACATTTCTGCAACAAGTATCCTGCGATCGAAGCAAAAGTCTCGAGAAGAAGCCCTTTTTTTTTCTTTTTTTTTTCATGTAAACTTGTCGTTTACAACTACAATAGCCATAAATTTGGTTCTTCCTCTTCTGAGAGATGATTAAATTACAAATTTTCTTCCCAAGCAAGTTGGTGCAAGCTTCAAATATACTTTGTAGCATTCCACACTCTACTCTTTTATTTCTAGAAAGCCATGTGCTAATATACAAACAGAAATGCTGCTGCAAGTTAGTAAACGTTGTATATGTTTTCCTTGCAAGTTTGTGATATGCCAAAATATCTAATGTATTTATATAACTCGACAGTCAACTCCAGCTCATTAAGGGAATGTGATTTCACCTACGTGTAATGGTCAATTGCCTCGCCATATCCAAGGCTACTTGAGCAATTCTTTGTTTCATACGGTCCAGGACAAACCACTATACAGCATATACATGGTTGGTGAGCGCTCAGACTCTTGACCAATGGTAACCCACATATTTGTTTTTTTTACCTAATTGTTGTGCTGCGCTGGAGCTTAACCAGTATTCGTCTCCCTCGTGCTGTATAAATGTAAAAATATACGTTATTTGCCTGGGGCATCATAAATTATCAGCCATAAAACCCTTACAGTAAATCCATCAGCAACACTGGGCACATGTGTCAAGTCTTGACATGGCATAAGAATTAGTATTTGCTCTCACGTTGATGCATGACAATCATATTTGCATACCATCAGCTTCTTGCACGTATCTTTTGATTATGATATTCTTCTCGGCGACATAGGCTGCATACGCTTTATCGCCTACACGAGGCTTACCTAGTAGGTAGCCAGCAAGATTTGTATGGTTCAATTGGGGGAGACGTTGAGCTAAATCAACAGTTAACAGTGAACCGATGCCTGCACCGTATGAATGTCTATATTATGTGCAAGCAATTAAGAGAAAAGAATCTACCAAAGTAATCTCTGTCACAAGTACCCTGCAATTCTAATATGGTATTCAGGATGTAACTTCAATTGGTCTCTAATTGTGCGATAAACGATATCTCTTATGTCGATCATGGAACTGAGCAACCCCGTCTGCACTTTGACACCTGGAATTCGAGGGTGAGGCACAAGCTGTCTTTGCAGGCTCTATTTTAAACTTTTATCAGTACCCATTCTATAGTGTGGACGTATATTCATCGTACAACTATTTTGTTACGGATAGATGAATCTGATCTTAGCATTACATACAGCCTTTTTGCCCTATAAATTGTCGTTATTAGAAATTCCATGGTCAAAGATTGGGCCTGGATCTTTACTTTTCTGATCGAAGAATGTATCCATGAACACCCAAAGGATGGGTAGCAAAAGTGCGGATAACCACTCCATCAGGCACAGTTGTATTACAGTATTCGCCGCAATCCCACTTGTCATAGCTAGCTTTACAGTTAGAAGCAGCGCACATTTTGGCATAAAAGACTGCCTCTTGATATTCGCTGGACGTGTTCTGGTACATGTATACCTTTGGTGCAATTGCGAGTCCTGCCTCGTCTTGGGCTAGCTCTCTGTGATATTTATTGAATGACTCTAGTAATTTTTCCAGTAATTCAGCAAGATTGGTAACCGTGTCAATGATAGGAGTCAATGCAACAAAAGGGTCACTGTTAGGGCTGTTGCTTGCTACTGCTGTTGCTGCTGTTGCTGCTGCTGAAGGCAAGAATAGTTGGCATTGAGTTACTGACACAAAAAGCAGAATGAGAAGTTTCTGGAAAATCATTTTGATGGTGCAAGAACGTCTGCAATGGAGCTTTTAGTATATTTATATCGCAATGGGCACATTCATTTGGATCCGAGATTCAACACAACCACAAATTCCACAAGACGTGGAATGTTGATATTAGAACCAACTGTAGTTCAAGTAAATGCAAGGAAACAGAGGTATAAAAATGTGTGTATTATATAAAAGATTGCTTTATGATATGTGGGATAAATGGGATAGTAAATAGTTATAGTGTATATAGCAAAAAGAAAAAAAAAAAAAAAGTGTTGCATCATGTTTATCCATTCCCAGAATGATGATTCAAGCCATAGTTGGACCTACTGTTATAGCGCCATTGTTTGTCCATATGGTCATCAGCTAGGGCAGCTGGTTCTGTGGGCGTGTTGGGGGTACTACTCTCATTTGAGTTGCAATCCTTCATCGAAAGTTGGTTGAACGATCTTTCAATACCCCCACTATTGGCCTCTTCACTTCTTGCAGCTTCTCTGACTAGAAGAGATTCCAAATCTTGAGATTGATTCCAAAGATCCAGCAAATCATCTCCATACGATTGCAAAACATCAATGTCCACAAACAAGTTGTAATTGTTCAAGCGTAGAAATTCCAGCTCCAAGGAGTTCAATTCAGCCACTGGCAATCCTCCCACCTACACCCAGGCTAGTTTAGTGGTTACAATGAATACAAGGTCAGCATCCTCACACTACCTTGGCATATCGTGTATTCGTAAAGAATACGTCAGAGTATAGTTTACTAGAGATCATTAGTCCAGTGATGATCAGTCTATGGACGTTGTACGAATCGACATGAAGAGGCTTAAGACCCAGCTTTGGGTCCGGTTGGGTCATACGGTCGAAATAGACCAGAATGGCTATTAAACATTCATTTGCGCATGGACAGTATTTCAGAATACGAGTGAAATAGGCATAAATGGCGATGCTGGGTATAGAGCGAGCGTGAAAGCAAGTGTACTGCCTCTTTTCTGGATATAATTGATCGTTCCTTTGCGTAATCTTTTCCAGCAACGTTGTTAATAATTTGATGGTATCTTTTACAGGATGTGTAGCGAGGTTAAAATGCGGTGAATCCATGAGAAAACAAGACAAAAACAAAACAAAAAAAAAGATGAGAAAAAAGGGCGAAATTAATATGCAGTGAAATCCTTTATTACTACTACCTATTGCTCCAATTTGCAATGAATATCACGTCATCAACATGTTCATGTAAAAAAAAGGGGTGTAATGAATAAAGCAAAGCGTCTCGAGGCACAGTCAATTCATTGTGAGACCAAGGGCAAGCCGCCAGATGTCTTTTTCATGCAAAAAAGTGATTCCATGTCCCTCTTGAATTGATATCAATATTAGGAATACATGTACTTGTTTGCTTTGATTAAATTTGATCAGCGAAGCACATACAACAACAAGCCTCTTTTTTTTTTTTGCTTCTCTCTTTCTTTCTTCATCTTGCTTCTACACATGAGTAAATCTCAAAGTCAACCTGAACGTCGCCCTGACAATGAAATCGACCAGGATCGCTTGGATGTTTTAATTCAAAGGGCCCAAGAGGTTATTGCAAAAGATGACAAGGAGGTGCCTGCATTCTGGAAGACCAAGTACATTAAAGAAGCAGCAAGGAATTGGGATTTATTCTACAAGCGCAACACAACAAAATTCTTCAAAGGTATACTTGATTCATTTATTTACGGCAGCAGAGAGAAAGAGATTCATCCTTTGCAACTGTAGATCGTCATTGGACAGATCGTGAATTCAGAGAACTGGCAGATCAGTCAAAGGATCAAAAATGTCTCGAAGTGGGATGTGGGGTCGGCAACTTTGTGTTCCCATTGTTAGCAGACAACCCGCACATGTTTGTTTATGCCTGTGATTTCTCTAAGCGTGCAGTCGACATGGTGAAAGCAAACGCAAACTACGACGAATCCAGATGCAAAGCATTTGTATGCGATTTGACGGCCGATCAATTGACTGATAATATCCATGCGAATTCTCTAGACTTGGTAAGTGTTATTGTAGCACGGTTCACTCGATATCTGACTGAAGGGCGGCGCAAAGGTGTCAGCCATCTTTGTCTTTTCAGCTATCCCACCCGAGAAAATGAGCATTGCCATCAAAAATATTTACAGTGTGCTGAAACCTGGAGGACAGGTGATTTTCCGAGATTACGGCATTTACGACGAGGCACAAGTAAAGTTCAGCGCTGCGTCAGACAAACGCCTAGATAGCAACTTTTACGTGCGCCAGGATGGCACCATGAGCTACTTTTTCTCAACAAAAGACCTGCAAGCAAGGTTCGAAGCAGAGAATTTCAAAACGATAGACTGCCAGTACGTTTATAGAGAAACCATCAATCGCGGCATGGAAAAACGAATTGATAGAATCTTTGCTCAAGCGAAATTCCAAAAACAATAAAAACGCTTTATTTTTAAAATATAAAATATCTCAACTGACTTGTAGAATCTTAGACCTTTGCATCAAATCCGTTCGCCTGACTCAAGACTCGCAGCTTATCCTTCAAGGAATCCAAGTTCAGATAAGTTCCTTTAAGATGCCTGTCTCCACTTGTGGGATCAAAGGAAGTTCTACCGTGCAGCACTCTACGATTGGCAAACATGACCAGCTGTCCAGGCTGCAACGTCAATTGGTATCGGAGCGAATCGTCCTGGATGAAATCCGCAAACTTTTGGAACGCACTGTAGAATTTCGTAGTGTCCGCTAATGTCAAACCGTCCAATGGTCCTTGAAACTGGGGGGCATAATTGACGTGAGTATCCCATGCAGCTCCACTGTGAGGTTCGCCAGTTACAATGGTGGGTCTCTTGTAATACATGTGATGGCCATTGTTAAGATAGTGGAAAGTGACCGGTGTCCTTTTGAGGATCTCGTACTCTTCAGGATACTTTTGCTTGAGCAACTCAACTGCACGGAAGGAATCCACAAAGATGCTCGCACCGCCTGTCACTGTATTCTGCAAACTGTGCAGTAGCTGGATTCCCGGAGGGCTATCCATATACCTGCATGATCAAGGCTCAGTCACGGATAAATACTCTGTGTGTGAATTTGACTTACATAAGATCCATATGAAAACCAAGATACAGACTAGTGTATGCAATATTGATGGATTTGGCTACATTTTTAACATCAAAGTCTCTGCCGTAGAAAGTCTCTTGGATAGGGCCTATTCTCTCAGCGACCTGGGTGCATGCTTCGTCCTTCAAGGGAACATCTTTCAGGAAGACAAGGCCTTTGTTGTACAATCGCTGGACTACTTTATGAAGACCTTTGTCCGTGTTCATGTAATCATCATACGATACCCATTCCAGCTTGTACTCCTCTGCACTCCATGTTTGCGGTACGAGATGGTTGTATCTAAATTTTTCGCTGGACTTGTTTGATGCATAGCGTTGTAAGAAATCAAAGGAAAAGCGGCTGACATGTGAATGAGCGTCATTCTGGCCATGTCGTAGAGGCTGATTCCAGGTGATTTCGACTTGTTCATTGCTGATCTTCAAGTCGATGGGTCTGATGTCGAGAGGGATGTCGGCTGAGGAGTGTAGTTTTTGACGGCTCGAAGGATGGAGACACTGAGGACATTGGCAATTGTCTCTCAACCACAAGTAACTATATGCATTTGCTTGGTTGGCCCATACGATATGAACTGCGTCTTTGTTCAACGAGTAATTCTTAACTTGCCCTGACAAGGTGGTGTACAATCTAGGAACAGCTATAACCGGCAAAGGCAATGGCTTCAGGGCAGATCGAAGTGATCGACGAGTAAAAGCGGCAAACATGTCGTCTATTGTAAAGACTAAGAATGTAAACAAAGACACCAATTCCTTCCCCCCCCCAAACCTTTTAGGTGCAGATTTATATATATTATTAGGCTCCCGCGCATCGTGTTCCTGTGCAACAAGCCATACATGTCTTTTGTACAATGTAAACATTCCACAAGAAAGATTACAAGTACAGTTCGCAGAAGTTGGATATGTGGATGCAAGCTTTCTTTTCAGCCTTCCATGCTTAAAACTTGTATCCGATTATTGCTTGTGTGGGTAGTTTTGCATCCTGCCAGTTGCATTCGAACACAAACTCCTGGCCCAGATGCTTCATGGCCAATCATATACTCTAGCAACGGAGAGTCGGATGTAACAGCTAATGATTATGACCAGATAGGCCCAGATTTGAGACGGAAAATACACGAATACGACCTGTTACCTGCCTCCAGAAAAGTGCTTCGATACAGTGCAAATACTCCAGAATTCTTGGATGGTCAATTCCACGCTGCTTTATGCAGAACATCCAATTGCAGAGCCAGCTTTGATAAGTGGGATTGTGGGGAACTTTGTGAAACTTACTTGCCTGACGGCCAAGTTTTACGAGCATTCAGTACGTTTCCTATGGGTGTTACTGGAAACATAGTGCTATCTCATCAGTAAGACATATGCATATTTTAATGTAACTTTATTGACCCTTGTAATACAGGAAAAAGACAATATACGTGCTGGTGAGAGGAGCATCGTCTGTCCGAAACAAAATCACCGCAAGTAGCAACCGACTAGTCGTTGACCAAGATGTATATCAACATTTCTTGAATAGGTTTCTAATATCAAGCTTGTGGATCACCCGTTCATTGAAGGTGCTAAAGTGCAAGAAGGTCTGTGGGGGGGGGGCAAGATATATATATATGTGATTGCCCGTATAAACTGACCCAAATGAACATCTAGGGCTTTTGGGAGCTGTGAGAGACATTTATAAGATTGTGCACACTGCTTTATACGACCAGTTATCATTGACACCTGACTACAAGGTGGATGTCACTGGGTAGGCTTTGTGTTTAGGTTTACAAGATACTTGTGCACATATTTAATTCGGTTGATAGGCATTCATTTGGCGCTGGAGTTGGATCATTATTAGTAGCTGAGCTGAACCATCGACTTGATCTAGTAAACTCTACTAATTTATCTGGCCATTTGATGGGCAAGGCCAGAGTTGGAACATACAAATATGCTGCTTATTTCGCACAGCAGAATCTCAGTATTCGCAGATATGTTGAAGAGGGAGATGACATTGTACATTACCCTGATATTCGGGATGGTTACGTGGTAGGTGTAATGGACAATGTTTTTAACAGATCAATTTCATTAAACATGCTAGTTACGCTAGCACGAAGGCGATGAATATTGGCTTGAAAATGCAATTATACAAGAAATGTGTAAGTTACAAAGGAACCAGAGTAAAGATTGTAGGTTAACAGATGTGCAGTGGTATGCCCTGGCCCGTACGAAACTAGAGATTGCTCAAACAGAGTCAGATATACAAAGTCTACGCAGCATTTAATGTACGTTCATTTTTATAGCAGCCACACTATCTAACACTAACCCTGTTTCTAGCTATTGGAATATCATTCAGAATTGCGATACTGACTTTAACAACATTATTTAATAATAATGTATACAAACAAGCAAACGGCATATATATACAGTAAAATTATGTTTATTCTTAATAAACTTAAACGGTCAAATTTAAAATTTACAGCGTATTTTGCTAACGATTGGCAAACATTTGAGATAAACTGGGCATGTCTGCCAGCATTTTTTGAGCATCTGCTTGAGACTTGCTCATCTCGTTAGCTGCTTCAGGATCCATATCTTGTAACGACTTCATCATTTTTGGCATAAAGAACATCATGATGGCACTGAATCCCATCATGAGCATCATAGGGTTTTTGAACATAGCCATAAGGTTGAATCCTTGACGTTGCTAAGTCATAAATTACGGTTAGAGTCAGGTATATCAAAAGTAATATGGAGCTCCTCCCCCCCCCCTTGTATAAGTTTTTACCATGAAATATTCAGCTTCTGCCTTGGCTTGAATCTCTAGTGGATAAACAACGGAGTATCCTCTTTGATTCCAATCAATACCGAGCCCCGTATATGCTGCCTGAACCTGATTCTCCTGGCTAATATCGATTCGAATTTTCGGAAATACATGCTCAATACTTTGAACCTCCAACAGATAAGAGCCTGGTTGGACGTGGAGGCTGTTTTGTGTAAGAATGTGCTTTGGCAATCAAATAAACCCTTCTATCGTATAAAAACCTACATGTTGAATTCACCATTTGATCGAATATGGGTTATATACTGTGCACCGTTGAGCACAATTCTTGTGGTAGAAGAGTCGATTTTTGACACGTCTGCGATAGTCAGTAAATACTGCAGGTTGTCCAAGATAATACATACCATTCAAAATAGCATTCGGTATAATTTTTCCGTGGATATCGAACGCGGATGCTATCACAACTAATAAACTGATGTGGCATTAGTTTTTGTTCATCATGAGACTGATCCATTGTTTTTCTTGCAAATACCTTGTGATTAACACACTGAATAATTTCATATTTTGTAACAAAAAAAAAATAAGATATTGCACAACACACGACGAGTATGGTGCACTATCACTTTTTTTTAAGTATCCGCAAATCAGCACTTCATGTAAGAAATGTTGATCACATATAAAGTGATACAAAGTCTTCCAGGGCGCTTTTCTCTTATCTCCTGTCAACTTTTTTTTTTCTTTTTCTAGCCAAATGGTTGCTTCTATTATGGATGCTAAATGTGCTTGGGCTGTAGTCCTGACAAGTTCCAACAACTACATCAAGGGCGTCATTGCTCTTAAACACGCGCTGCATGATTTACACAAGAGTAGATATCCATTGCTAGTTTTGTATACACCGGCCGTAGTTCCTGAGGTCGTTGAAACCTTGATTGATATCGGTTGTGCCGTCAAGCCTATAGATCCAATTCACCCAATGGGTAAGGCTGAATATAAATTCGAGCGATTTGTAGAAACATGGACCAAATTGGCTGTGTGGAAACAAGAGGAATACAGCCGATTAGTCTTGTTGGATGCCGATATGCTGCCTTTGCAAAATATGGATGAGCTCATGCATTTAGATTTGCCGGATAAGGATTGGGTGGCTGCTTCTTACGCCTGTGTATGTAATCCTCAAAAGATCAAACACTATCCTCGCTCCTGGATTCCCGAGAATTGCGCATATACAGGGCGAGATACCACAGCTTGCACCGAAGCAACGCCCATCGATGACAAATCGGGTTATTTTAATAGCGGCCTTATTGTGTTGACTCCAGATACCACCAAGTTCGATGCTATGGTAGCCTACTTGAACAGCATCGCGGATCTAAACATTTACCCTTTTCCCGATCAAGACTTTCTAAATGAAATATTCAACTCGAAATGGAAGCCAATTCCATACGTGTATAATGCTCTCAAGACACTTCAATGGGCTCATGAGCCGATGTGGGACGATAAGCAAGTCAAAAATGTACATTATATCCTGACAAAACCATGGGATGTTGATATTTGTCAGGAGCTGCCCGAATTAGAAAATGTATACAAACCGTTGTACAGACTCTGGTGGGATAGTTATACGCAAATTACACAAACAATGACCAATATGAAGCGATTGAGCCTTGCAATTTCACCAAAGTGATCCTCCATACCTTAACGCTGATCTAGTCTATAACATTTGGAGAGTCCTGCCTCCCTCCTCTTCCTTTTCCATTTTTTCCCTTTTGTCTTTTCATTTATAATAAAACCCCCCGTTTACCGTTATTTTAGCCGACTCGCATGTATATATATATATATATTGCTAGAAATTCACTGGATCAATCATTAAATCAAATACACATCCAAATGGTTCCACTCCCGCCAAAACACAGATCATTCATTACCTGTGAAGCAGGCCTCAAATCTGGCAATTTTCCAGCGCCTGAAGGCTTCAGTCTGGTGACATCCCATATCTACATCAAGTTTATCGTCTTTTTCGAGAATACCAAGAACGACCCTCAATTTATGAACCCAACTTGGTTCAAGTCCAAGTTACAGGAAGCTTTAAACCTGCATCATCCGTACACTGGCCGTTTGATCAAAAAGGAGAACGGTAGATATGAAATTGGCCATTTTGACAGGGGCGCTTTATTCGAAGTTTGTGATTCTGCAGACGACTTTCAGCAATGGAAGAAAAGCAATTTTTCATACAATGTAGTTCCGTATGAAGATTTGATCCCTATTAAAGAGTACGTCGGTAGAGACTCTGCTTTGTTTGGCGCTCGCTTGACTTTTACTAGGAACGGTGGCTGTGCTCTTGCCATGTCAGCCCATCACAAGATTGCAGACGGCATCTGTTTGACGCAAATGCTTGATAAATTCACTCGAATCTGTCGCGGAGAGGGCCTTGATGAAGACGAGATTTGCCTTTACACAGATAGAATGAGGAAGCCTGTAAAGCCACTTCCGAATGTAGACCATAGCATCTTGTATCCTCGTTATGCGCCTGGAGAGGCTCCTGCCCCTACCATTCAGCCTGCTCCCTCCAAGAAACTTATTTTTGAATTCGAGAAAACTGCGCTCAACAAGCTGAAGAAAAGTGTCATGGAATCTGGGGATGACCCCAAAGTGAAATTGACTCAGTTTGAAGTGTTGGCAGCCATGATCCACAAAGCCATTATCAAAGCTAGAAGAGACGAACCTGATCAATTAGCTGACTTGCTGTGCATTGTGAGCCAAAGGCATTTCCATCCTGACGAGAATATGATGAACTATTTTGGAAACTACATTGTGTAAGTTTCTCGCTTATTGACTAGTTCTACAAATGGTATCAAAAGATTCTTACTTGCGAACATAGACCTGTGCCTGTCCCTTTTACCGCAAAAGAAGCCCTCGATAAAGGTTTGTTTCAAGTCGCCAAGGAACTAGGGGAAAGCATCCGATCCATGAATGTACCTTATATGGAGTCTCTTGAGCACTACATCAACACATGCGAAAACGTTGAAGAGATTACCAGCCCTATCAGCCGCTTAGGACGTGGAGGCATTGGCATTTCGGATTGGTCTAGATTTGTGAATAACTATGACATTGGTCATGGACAAGTACTATGTCTTCGAAGCTTTGTTGATACTTCACCAATTCCTCTTATTACCATTATGCCTTACAAAGCTGATACAGTGGATGTGGTTATCCAACTTGATACCAAGAGTTTGAAGAGATTAGTCCAGGATCGTGAATTTATGGCCTATGTAAAGTCCATCAATTAGTCTTAATCTTCAATTACCATATAGATATACTTTGTAAAACAGATAATAAAGTTTGTTTTGTTTCTAATAAAAAAAAGGGGGGGGGGGCATTTGATAGATCGAATGTATTACCCGAGTATGTATATAAAAGCTTTATTATTTTCTGTGTATATATGTATAATGAAAATGCGATACCGTAGAATCAAGAGATCATAGAGGTAGGGGTGCTCAAATGCTTATTACTGCTTCTTTCAGCACTTTTGCCAATGTCATTCGTGCAGTAATAATCAATGTTGATAAGTGCTGCCTTGCCAAAACCTTCATAAGAAAGCTCTTTGTTACAGAGAATGATTTGTTTATAAATTCGTTCCATTCCTGGCATTTCAGGACGGTTCTGAAAGGCTGTTCAAACCATATTAGTATTTTT
>MU619315.1:59841-91349 GCA_025201805.1 Parasitella parasitica
AAAAAAAAAAAAAAAAAAAAAAAAAATAACAACAATTCAATTCATGCAAATTTCTGTGTGCAAAATAATTTCAACTCACCAATATATGATAAATCTATACCATTATAGCCAATTTCGATGTTTTTAGATTTATCTCTCGGGTTCCACAATGTGGGCAGGCGCAAGTCCAATTCCTCTAGTTGCTTTTCCTCCAAGCAGGTTGTTGTGGACTTTTTATTCGCATTATTAGGAAGAGGTTTGATTTCATGCTTTTGTTGATGAAATCTGTATTGTTCGAGGGCTAATTTCCCATAAAGCGTCTGCTTCAGATAGTTGGGGATTTTCGGTGGCGCTATCGAACGCTGAATGAATGAAGGCGATGTGGGATGATGGTGCGCACTTGCTCGTCGCTGCGAAATTAGTCCACTTTGATGCAAAGCTGGAAAAGATGCATTGTATGTGGGAGTAATAGAGTAGTTCATTTGATGGTTTATAAAAAGTATAGTACTCGGGAAAAGTGCAGAAAAGAAGCGCATGTAATACGATTTTTATTCTATTTGAAACAAGAATGGCGTACGTCACCGAGCTTAATTCACACACACATTTGCAACTGAATGAGAGGCGTCCACTTTACGAGCATGATTTGCTGAGCAAAAGTTTCCTTGAATGACTAATACAATGGCCAAGTGTATTTTCATTGTGATTATCACCTTAGTTTTTCACTATGCATGATTTTCTAAATGCATTAGAAAAGGTCATTGGTATGCCGAGTGAAAGCGAAATGATAAAGCTGACACTTCTTTTCCAACATGCGTTTTTGTTGGATACTGTCCATTGTGCATTGCCCAAAAAAAAAAAAGAAAAGAAAAACAAACAAGCATGTTGAAAGTTTCATTGTTATTCAAATTCATATGTGCATGTCTTTTCAATGTAAGTATCTTTGCAAACATTTTCTGCTCGATTATTTAGAAACAAGCTTGGCCCCAGTCACGAAGAGTGTAAAATCCCTTGTCTCTTAGCAACAGATCTTTTCTTGACATTAGACTGTTGCCATGGTTTACGCAGAAGCAGAAGCAGAAGCAGAAGCAGAGCAGATTGACCACATTGATCTAGACAAAGAATTAGACCAAAAATGCAATATTGAAGGGAAAAAAAAGAAGAAAAAGTCCAACAACAGCAAGAAGAAGCCCGCTGCTCCCATTTCACAGCATTACGAGCGAGCCCTTGCTTCTTATCCTGTCAAATTGAACAACTCCAAAGCAAAAGGTCGACATGCGGTTGCGCAATGTAATCTAGAAGAAGGTATCACCTTGTGTCAAGAACAAGCAACAGCTTTTGTCGTTCGATCCCAGTATATTGACCAGCAATGCCATGTTTGTTTATCTGATTTGGAGCAGAAAATGATGTGCTCTGATTGCAAAAAGGCATTTTACTGCTCTCAAGGTTGTTTAGAAAAAGATAACGACTTGCATGTCTTGGCTTGTCGTCCTATTGCACAAGTAGAGGCCATTGGACACGCTACAGATGTTGAAGCTGATCTGCTTCGTTTGATGACCCTGCTGATGGCTCGCAGATACCTTGATACGCAAAACAAAGACATCAAAGAGGGTGATATTCAACCTACACCTTATTGGTGTGTAGAGGATCTAATTAGCCACAGAGAGAATGCAGAGCCAGCGTTCATAAAAGTTCTCGCTGAAGCATGTAAGCTTTATCGTCCCAAATATACTTGTGGGCAATATGTTTTTAACCGCATCCTTATCCTTATTATAATCTTAGCGCAGAGATTAGTGGTGGAAATGCCTGAGGAAATTCAAACCACTGTGGAAGAAATGGTTACGCTCGCTTGCAGGTATCATTGAATCAAAATGAAAAATGCCGAGATCCTTTTCATATACTAAATCGCTACTAGAATCAACTCGAACGCACATGGTTTGGGCGATAACCATTCTCGTAATACTGATGTCGCTTTAGGCGTGTTTCCTCTTGGTGCCCTATTTTTTAATCATGGCTGCAATCCCAACACAGCGTTCATTGGATTATCGAATGGACAACTAGCATTTAGGACAATCAGGCCTGTTGCAAAAGACGAAGAGCTAGTCGTGAGCTATCTAGATCTCTATTCTGACCGTGATGAGCGAAGGCAGGAGCTCTTGCAGTCGAAACATTTTTGGTGTAAATGTAAACGTTGCGCGGGGCCCATGGAAAAATCTGTGGACCGCTTCCTTCAGGGTGTTGTTTGCACACAATGTAAAGAGGATGTATATGTTATTCCAGCAACTTCATTGGAGCATCTGTCAAAAGGTAACCGTGCCCTGTACATGGAACAAGGTAGCTTCAAATGCGCCAAATGCGAATCCGAAATTGCCTGCGATCAAGTAAGGGAGACTTTAGACAATGCCAATAAATCTTACATGCTCGGTATGAGTGCAATTCGTCAAGAACGCAATTATAAACGGGGAGCAGAGAAGCTGGAGCAAATCATCAAGCATAACGGTACGATTGGAGGAGGATTGCATACGTTGAATGCCTTCAGGTTGAATTCTCTCATCCCTTTAATGAATTGCAAGCGACGTAATAATGATTTGAAGGGCGCCATTGATGTAAACAAATCAATCATTGGTTTGATGGCGCAGTATGCTGTGAATGGAACATTACCAGCAAATACATCGGAAATCTCGGATTTCTGGCAAAATTTGGGCGAACTTTGTTCGGAACTAGCCAACGATACCAAAGGGCGCAGTTCGATATTAGAGAAGAAATGGCTCAAAGAGGCCAAAGCTGCGTTTTTACAAGCCTTGAATGTTCGCACTGTAGTCTTTGGCAAAAATCATCCTAAAACAAAGTCTATTGAAATTTCTTTGGCTCGTTTATAAAGAAGCAATGATTCATATTTTCTTTATAATTGTTATTTCTTGAATAAAAAGATATATATAGACTAGCGTTTTGTTTTTATTTCATATACATTGTTGGTGCAAACAACTTCAGTATACTGTCATTTTGCAGTTTCTAAAAAAAAAAAAGCTCAAGTAAATCATATAATAATGTATATAATGGTTTCTGGTAACAAACCTTTTATTTCTGATAAAAGCCAAGAAGTTTCTGAGAGAAGAGAAGCAAATGCTTTGTTTCATTCATAATAAAAAATACAAAGAGAATGTGCTGTGAAATAAGCTATCTACATCATGCCTTTAAATTCAAGGTAGTCTTTAAAAAAGTTTACGGTTGTCTAATGACAAACATCTGTGATTCTGGGTGTAAGTGGGTCTGTTGACTTTGGATCAAAAACCTTTAATTGGATTCAGGAATAGAGAACAAGGTTGAAGATAAGCTTTATTTATGTCCTTAGGATTACATAAGTTTCTATACAAATAATTTTTTATGAATGGGTGCGTTGTCCTAGTGGCAGATTGTTTCCTTTTCTCTGGCACTTTCTTCTACCTTTAGTTGATCTGGCGTCTTCTAGTGTAGAAGGTCTTGTCAGACAAGTACCAAGCTGGTTTCTCTATATCCAGTTTCACAGTATAACAGCTAGTCAAGCCTGTGTCTTCTTTTCCATAACACTGGAATGGTTCAAAAGTTTGTGTCTTTGTAAAGCCAGCGTAGATTTTAAGCGTCTGTTTTTTTTTTGGCCTACGCGAACTTTAGTGTGCTATTGTCAGGAAAAAAGACAAAAACTGTAAGAAAACAATGCTTAGCGATTTCAGACACAAAAACAAGTAATTCAAAGTAATCTATTGGACTATAAGACACCTTTTGATTACATATTTGCATAGCTTAGAGCAAGCTTTTGTACTTTTCAAGTCGACAACAGATGAAGGTAACGACTTTTCTGACTTTTTTTCGGAAAAGTTTTTTTCAAAATCGGAGCGTGAGATCGCCAGGCCAGGTACAAACATGCAAGTACTACCATTAGAAAGCCAAAAAGCACACCATTTAAATAAAGTAGTTTGAAATTGTTTTCTCTTGAATTGGGTAATTTGTGGCTTCTCAAAGCTAATGCTTTCTTCAAAATAGCATCATTTTTCATTGATAGCGGAGATTAAACGCGTCCAAAATCAGAAAGAAAACATTCTTTCAAAAACTCCATTTGGATATTTCGAAAACAAAATTACTTCTTTGAGGCAAGATATCATTCTTTGATACTATGCATACCACGGCTGTCAGTCTATGATAATAGCTGTATTTTTGGGCGCTCTACACGATGATATAATTTCATAATCCCCATATGCTTATGAAAGAAATTATGCTGAGAAAACCTCAAAACATATCAAGAGGGAAAAGTCAATATTTTGCTTAATCAGAGCACATTTTTAGTCTTTCAGATCAAGGAATGGTCTTTTACGATCATTTTCCTCAAATATATGCTATAGTAAAAAGTCGCATTTTTGAGGTCTAAATCGAGGATAATGCATAATCGATGATTTTGGATGTGTGGATACAAGGAAAAAATCGAAAAAATCCGTCATTTTGCATCGAAAAAAAAATCATGCTCAAATTGCACCAAAATCATATATAATATAGTTGTTTACCAATGGATACTATTTTTCGTGTTTTCAGGGCACTTTTGATTATGAAAATTAATCAAAAAAATGGCTCATCAAGCTAACGTTTTTGCTTTTAAGCTGTAAAAATATCTTTCTGGAGATGATATCACGTCAATATCAATTCCACAGCTCTATAAAGTAGGTATTTTTGATGCCACAAGTATACCTTTCTTCATAGTAAAATGATAAAGCAGGCATGGCTCAATGAGTAAGAAGTAGAAGAGAATAATTAATGAATGCAATGTTTTGCTGTAATAGTCTCTTGTTATTTGTGAATAATTCATGAGTTGCTAATTGCTAGTGACAGAGGATGCTTAATGTTAGTTCAAGAGTTCCTTTCTCTGTAGTTTTAATGTCAAACGTGTAAAATAAAAAGTAAAATAGAGGTTAGGATTGAAGTTAAGGGTAATTTTACCATCAAAAGTTAAGCTTCATAATAAGCTACTGGTAGATTCCAGGTTTCAGGCACTGTACTGTAAAGTATCTCGCTGTACCAAACACATTTTTGTACACCAAACCGTCCGTTATAACGAGTCTCGACTGTACATTCTTTCCTCAATATTGGATACGCTGACTTAACTCGACATAAAATGATATTACGAAGTTATAGAGATTGTCATTTGCTTGAATATGCTACAATTTTTGAAAAGACATATAATTGAAGGAGAAAACAGAATGAAATGGTCGGTTTAAACTTAAATTCAGGAAACAGCCATTGCGTAAATGCATAATTTGAAGAATACGTCCAACTTTATGCCTTACTAGTGTATCCACTTTGATACTTTGATGGTTTTGTAATTTAATTTAAATACCTGTGTAGTTCTATAGACTTGTCTAAATATTTGAGTTTATTTAGATGTCTAATACCTAACTGCTATTTCAGAAAAAATTTATCAACATCTAAACATTATAAAATTCAAACAGTTTTGTATTGTAGCCCGTTGGTGATTGTTCAGTTTCAGGTATCTAAAATACATGCACGCCGACAGTGTTGATAAAGAATTTTAATTGTATTAAAAAATGGAATAATGAAGAACCCAAATAGTCATTCATTTAAAAATGCCAATTGCTCTAGCACAATGGCGGTTTGATCAAAAATAAGATAATAAGAGTGTTGCAATTTTGTATATCACTATAAAACGTTCACTATTTTTGGGCATTTTAATCCAAAATAGAAATCTAGAAATGCGATTGTATTTAATACTTCTCTGAAATATTGTTAGGGGGACATTTCTCTTCTCTCCAAAACCTATCAGTTTTTATCAGAAGTGAAAGGTTTGTTATCAGGAACCTTAATATATAATATCACAAACACCATAGCATTTATCATTTACTTGAACTTTTCTTTTCAAAAACCATAATAAGTCTGCAATAGGCTTCCCAGCCTGTATCGATAATTATTTTAGATGAAAGATTTCAAAAACAAATCCTAATCACAAGACATACAGACAAAGGTCAAAACACACAGTTTAAAAGAGTTTTGAGAATAATCCCTTGCATATTCAGACGTAAAAGGTTGGGAAATAGGCTCAACAGAACAAAGGCCAACCTCAGGAACGGATCTGCTTCTAACTTTCAGTCACACGGCACAACTGTTCTTGGTTTACAAATCTAGGTATCGAGTCGTAATTGATTATAAACCTTCTTTAATAAAATGGCAAAGAAAGGGTCAGTATTCGGAGGCCTTCGACAATTTGATGGTTATGCTAAAACCTTGGACGACTTTCGCGTAAAGACCACTAGTGGTGCATCAGGTAACTACTATAGAAATTATGTGTTGAATGCACTTATTGAGCTCTTAAACCGTGGTTTAGTAACTATTATCAGTACGCTTATTATTATTACGCTCGTGTGTTCTGAATTACTCGCATACACCACTCCACATTGGAAGCCAAGCCTAGTAGTCGACAAAACTAGAAAAAAAAAGATGCCAATCTACTTCAACATTACATTTCCCAACATGCCTTGCCATAGTAAATATGCCAAAAGAACATGCTCGGTGATTGCGATTAACATGATGTCCTTGTAGTGCTCAATGTAGATGTTATGGACGCTATGGGGGAACATTCACCAGGTTATTCCCAAGATGTAATGAAGGTTAGACTTGATATGTCTGGAGTTCCAGTTGATTTGGGAGAGTCTGTTAGTAAGTAAGATTTAATACGAATGTGAAAAGCTGGTGCTCATGCTGTTTTCAAGGGTTGGGAGACAAGACACCGGGAGTGTTACAAGCCCTGGAGCCAGCAAAAGAATGTGGAAGCTGCTACGGTGCAAAAGCTTTACGTGACGATGGCTGCTGTAATACATGCCAGGAAGTGCGTGAAGCCTACGTCAAGATGGGTTGGGGTATGGTAGATGTCAAGATTATCGATCAGTGTGTGCGTGAAGGTTGGCTTGAACGTTTCGAGACGCAATCTAACGAAGGATGCAATATTCACGGCCATCTACTGGTAAACAAGGTCAGAGGCAACTTTCATATTGCGCCAGGAGATGCTTTCCAAACCAACACTATGCATGTTCATGATCTCAAAGAATTCAGCGCTGGTGCTCCAGACGGCCGCAAGTTTGATTTATCGCACACCGTTCACAAATTGAAGTTTGGCCCTGATTCTAAAGACGAAACCAAAGCTATTTTGGCCGTGACGGATGCGTTAGCAGGTGTCTCAAAGACAGCCGGCGAAGGTAATAATAGCATACATCATTGAATGCGATACTTCATATTGACTCAATGGCGGATTTAGGGCGCACGGTATTCCAATATTTTGTCAAAATTGTGTCGACAAAGCTCATTCCTATTTCTCGGATTCCTTTATTGACAAATCAATACTCAGTTACTCAAAACGATGTCGAAGGAGCTAAAGGAGGTCTGCCTGGCGTCTTTTTCATGTTGGAAATTTCACCAATGCAAATCATTTACAAGGAGACTCGTAAATCTTTTAGTAGCTTATTGACGGGTGTATTGGCTATTATTGGAGGCGTCTATACCGTGGCTGGATTGATTGATCGGGTAGTATACAGAGCAGAGAAAGCATACAAAAAGAAAGTAGAAATGGGGAAGACTTTATAAACATCTATACCACTGAAAAATAAATTGACGCCATTGGTATACATGTGGGATCAGCTTGGTGTCTTTTTATGATTTACGTAGAAATCTTCCTTATTATTATTATTCCGCTACCAGTAGAAGCAGTGTTTATATATTCAACTTGCATGACATGTCTATTTTACAATCTTTCCTTGACCCAGCCCTCCAGGCCATTAGCTAACCAAATTTCTTGGACACTCTTTCCAAGAGCACCTACTTTGTACAATTTCTCTTGACCATTGTCTTTGCGAACAACTACCTTGCCTTCAGCGACATGGATATCAACATTCCAGCCAGTACGCTTTGTTAAATTTGCAGTACCAACCTCAGCCTTGAGGTCGTTCACAAGCTCAGGGGATTCAACCAATAGCAAGGCATTGTTAACAGAGTTGCGCTTGAAAATGTCAGAATAGGATCCTGCAATCATAATTTGAATGTCTCTAGATTTGATGGCGGTGGCAGCTTGTTCGCGAGAAGAGCCGGTACCAAAGTTGAAGCCACCAACCAACACATCACCACTTTGCACAACATTGACAAAGTTAGGATCGTAATTTTCCATGACAACTTTCTTCATGTCATCTGTGGTCATGTCATCGTTGTACGTGTACTTTCCAGGGTAGATGCCATCAGTATTCAGGTTATCCGCAGGACAGAATAAAATCTCGCCTTTGATAATGGAGGGGAAATTGGGAAGTACTTCGGGAGTAACAGCTTCCTGCTCTGAAGATGATTTAGGGTTATTAGTCTTAATGCTGAAGAAGGGTGTCTGACTTGAGCTGGCAGAGGCTGGACCAGAAATGCGACCCGAAAGAGCTGATGTAGCAACTACAGCGGGAGATGCCAAATAAGCCAGGGCACTAGGAGATCCCATACGGCCCTTAAAATTACGGTTGGTAGCTGAGATACCGATTTCACCATCCTTCAAGAGACCTGTGCCCAAGCCAACACAAGGACCACAGCCAGCAGGTAATACCTTTGCACCAGCGTCTACCAATGCTTGCCAATCTCCAGCCTCTTCTGCTTCTTTCTGAACTTCTGAGCTAGCAGCAGCAACGTAGAACTCAACGCCTTCCTTGATCTTTTTGCCTCTCAAAACGTCAGCAGCTTGCTTGAGATCACTAGCACGGGAATTGACACACGAAACCAAGTAGGCTTTATTGATCTTGATATCTTGAGCCTCGAGATCAGCCAACGCAGTGGCTACTTTGACAGAGTTAGGGCCGGAAACATGGGGCGAAAGAGTAGAAAGATCCAAAGTAAGAGTTTTGGCATAAGTTGCATTAGGAGATGGCTTGATAGGGCTATCAATCAATGACTGGATAGTGCTGTCATTGATACGAGGGTGGACGAATTCTTGGCCTTGTTTGAGCTTGGGTAAATTCTTGTTCTCGAAATGAGACAAATCAATGCGTCTTTGACGCTTGCGAAGGAAATCGATGGTAGATTGATCCACAGGGAAGACACCGGCCAAAGCACCCCACTCAGTGGTCATGTTTGAAATGGCTAAACGATCTTCAACAGACAAATCTTTCAAGGCCTCCTCACCGTGAAATTCAATCGCAGTATTCAAAACTTGGTCCTTGTTGAATAAACCACACAAGGTTATAATAACGTCTTTACCTGTGACACCAGCAGGTAATTTACCTTCAAGTTCTACTTTGACGACAGGAGGGATCTGCCACCAGGTACGACCAGTCGCCCAAATAGCAGCAGCGTCGGTGCGAACAATGGGAGTACCAAGAGCGCCAATACCGCCATACATGTTGGAATGAGAGTCTGAGGCGACAGTCAAAGTGTTGGGGAATGCATAGCCTTCTTCAATCATAACTTGATGACCAATACCACGACCAGCAGGGTAAAAGTCAACACCCTGCTCCTTGCCCCATGCCTCAATGTTGGCATATTTAAGCAAGTTTTTGTCTGATTTGTTTTGCACGTCGTGATCCAGGGCATACACAGGTTGCTTAGGATCATGGATCTTTGTAGCGCCAATCGATTTGAACCTACATTGATTACTTAATACACCAACGCATCCAACTTGGTATCCAGACGATACTTACTTGGGAATAACAGCACCGGTGTTATCATGTGTAAGGACATGGTGAGGACGAATTGTCACGTAATCCCCACTCTTGACTTTATATCCTTCGGGCAGATCTACTGCATATTTTTGTACAATTTTTTCAATCAAATTTTGAGTGTCTGTTGTGTCGGTAGCGTAAGTTCGATTGAAAAGGACATTTGGGGTCAGTCTGCCTGTTGTTTTGGTTGTTCTGAGCAAATTAGCTCGAGAAATCGAAAGGAGCATGGTTAAATAAGAGTGGGGAGTATAAGGTCGAAAAAATGAAAAGAAATCAAAATGCACAACAACTAAAATATTAGTTTATAAAACCAGATTAGATTATCCATCAGTGTAGAAGACTCCAAATATGGTATGCGACATCTCTTACTAGATGATCAGTGTGCGCAACATCGGAGATATTGGATCACGCCAGTTGAACTTTTGGTCTGTATGACACTGGACATTGATCAAAACGTTTTTGTTCCGTTTACTCTATTGTTTGCAGTTAGTAAAACCGACCAAATATCCAAAATCGAAACGAAGTTTAAGTTTTGATGACACAATGCTGAGAAGGATATAGCGATGAACTCATACTATAATCCAATCAATAAAGGTTTTTAATTTGACCAAATCAAAATCCTATGAACACCTGTGCATGAGAGGATGATACCTACACATTATAATTGCCAAAAAAGCAACGCATTCAATCCTTTATTCGTTATTCTTTGACTAATTCGAATATCGGCAGATCCTAAACGAGGGCTCGTTGTGGCTTTCTTTTTTTGATTTTTAACGATATATGGATACTTTGGCTGATGATTATATAAAAGATGGAGAGCAGGAGGAATTGAGCATTCCAATTTGAGTGAAGCATGGATAGAGAAAATAAGACACATTGAGAATGATTCTTTATCATGTTTATGTGAAATTATGGCTGTAGATTTACAGAGGAAGAGGTATGCTTCTTCTTCTTTTTTTCTTTTTTTTTCTCTCGCAGAGTCAATGCCATTGAGGAAAAAAAACAGTTTTAAATGTCAAAACGAGAGGTTCTTGCAGAAAGTATACTCTTAAACAAGTTGACCGAGTCAAAAAGAATACTACTGCTGTATTAGATGAGCTAAAATTAAAACTTTGAGGGTATGAAAATCTCCATTTCTGCCGTTCACAGACATGTCTTTACCTTGACGCAAACATTTTTTTTTTTTATCTCGGCGCAAAAGACTGTGCGGAAATTTAGCTGAAATGGACGTTCCGCTTTACATCTTTATTCCTTTCACTTTAATTGTCTGTCAAAATGTCAGATACCTATACCCAGTTGACAAACAGAAGGTCCTATGACATATCAGAAACCAAATTAAAGAGAGCTCTGGAATATAATGAACGATTGAAGGAACAGTTGGAATTACCACGTATCCCGGTTTCTGAGGCATCTGCCAGGTAAAATAAAACAAAGACAAAATTTACGCTTTGACGTTTATCTGATTGCTTGTCAATTAGCTTAATTGAATACTGTAAATCAACTAAAGACCCACTCCTTCCCTCGATATGGGGACCTATCAGTAAGGAAGACGATCCATTTGCGCCGGCCGCAGGAAGAAGTGATGGAAGCTCTGGCTGTTGCATTGTAATGTGATTTATGTACATTTTATTTATTCAATTTGATTTGGACTTTTGATATAATAACGTCTTAATAATTACGCTATTGTTTTTTACTTTCTACCATTAAAAATGTAATATACTGCCATTATGACTTGCTTGGCTGACATATAGAAATATGATACAGTATTTCCAATAATGGGAATAGTATCTTCGTTGCCAAAGAGTCCGCTTATTTGTTGAAAGATAAGTTTGGCCTTTGTGTCCTTGGTGAATTGAGCTAATATTCTTTCAACGTAGCTCTTGCCCAAACGAGAATTTTTACCATCCTTCATAGGTAGCCAACATGGTCAATAATTTTGAAGCCGAGGCTCCAGAATTGTTGTAAATAGCCATGGAACAGTATCACAAGTTAGAAACATATAAGCAGGAGGTACATCTTGAACTGAGTGCTTTAAAGTCAACTACTGAGATTGTTCAAGCATTGTTTGAAGTTGCTCAGCTGTTGCAATAGACTGATCTGCCTTAAAGCGTTTTGCTGATTCAGAAGCGACTGGTGGATGTGTTGTTGAACTTGAGGAAGTTGCTGGTCAAAACCAGCGATCCGGCTGGGTACTTTATTTTGAGAGTCAACAATATGAGGGACGAGGCTTTCGTATTCTTGTAGTCGGTCATTGGTAGGAGTATCAATTGGCATATTTGACTTTTCTTGGAATAGTTTAAATTGGGATGAGAGAAACAAGTTGTTCGATGAAGGGAGAGTGTTGACAATATGGTTTTCTTTTTTTGAGAGTGAGATAGGCAGCTGCATCTTGTAAAATGATCCCTGATTAACAATTTTAAAAACCCTCTTTTTGCAGCATCTATGGTCTTGTGCACGGCTGCTGCTCGCTTTTGCCTTTCTTTTCCTTTTCCCAAAGTCGATTGACTTGCATTGTCTTCTACAATTTCTTCAACAAATTCAGCCTCATCATCTTTTTCGTAAAACTTATTTTCATTCATCTGGTTTATTTCATCCAAACATTCTTTTTTTTCAATCGGAATTACTCTCCCCAAAGCAACCCTCAATCCAAGAGAAGACTTCTTGTTGCAGTTCGATGGGAGGATCTACTCTATTTCTTCCAAGTACGAATGACTTTTTATAAAAACCAGCCATACCACGAGCAAACTCAGATGGCACCCTGCCTAGGTAATGAGTCTCCAGACGACCCAAGCGATCCTTCCATCTACTGCCTTTTTTTTATGATATCAGTGGGAATACCAAGAAATTCAGTTTCCATAGCATCAGCATGACGACCACCATGCGTAGCTCTATTCGTATGAATTCCATGCTCCAAAAAGATTTTCTTTGTTGCATTGTACTACTGGACACCACTTATAACGTCTTCTTTGTCTACAAGTACTTTAAAATTATGCCATCTTGCGTCGTCCAGGAACGCGGGCTGTTCGTTTTCAGACAAAACAAATACAAGTACAAGTTCAATAATCTATTTATGAAAGCTTTTTTTTTATAGTTGCCTGGAGTATACTGAACATGTAAAACGCAAACGCACTAAAAGCGCATTTGTAGAAATTGTAATGCCTCATAACACACGCAAATTTTATTTCACCATCCTTCAGATTACCACCCTTGTCCAGACAAAAAAAGGCAAGCAAAAACTTGTTTTACAACTTTCTTATGTTGCGTGCGCGAAATAATAGTCGAAAAACAATCCGAGAAATTTAAATTTCGTAAATATTGATGATGAAGACGCATGTGGTGTCGAGCAGAAATTGAAAAACCTCTCCCGCAAATGCAATGGGCAGCTCTATTGGCATTTGTCTGTACTTGATCGTAAATCAAGTTTGCGCCATACTGTTTGATTATGTTTTTCGCCTCTTTGCATATTTTTAGAGATGGCCGTGTTATTCCTCTGGTAGCTACTTGATACTCATGCAAAGACATCAAAGTCTTCTTGTACTGGTTTACAGTCTCAATGCCAATAGGTACTTGAAGTTTTTTTTTTTGCTTTTCCAGATTTATTTGTTGGGGCATCTTCTGTCACTATAATTTGAGTGTTAAAAAAAATATGCAATAGTATATTGTAATGCAATACTTACAGTCAATCAATCTGGTTGATGGTCCAGCATCTCCATCATTTTGCAATGACACTTGCGTTCTGACGTCTGCGCCGATTGTTACATGTCTTGTGTACGTTTTCTTGAATGCACATTCGTTAATAAAGGCTGCTACTTTAGCGGGCGGACCAACAGTGTAAGGATGCAAAGTATCTTCGCCAAATCTATCAAGTTCTAAAGTTTGGCAGTATTCCTAATTCATATATATATTTAGTGCGTTGTTTTTGAAAAAGTACACCAACAAAACTTATTATGTCAATACCTTCCAGACAGCCAAAGGCATTCGATAAGCCAATTCGGTACTTGGCCGCTTGTTTTTCAAAATGTCTTGAAGTACAAGAACAATTTCATCAACTTGCTGGGAAGCACCAGTATTAGTAGGAATAATGGCAGAAGGAGCAGCGCTAGTGGCTTCGCTTTGAGAGGCTTCAAAGGGACCATTTCGACACGAGCCTTCTTAGGACAACCACGGCGAGCTTTTTGAACCGAAGATTCACTTTCTTTGGTGCAAACCAATTTCTCAATTGGCAAAGAGGTAGATTCAGGCACTTGTTCTGAATCAGAGCTAGATTCAGGAGTACCACGTTTAATGAGACGTCTCTTTCCTTGATTAACTGGTAAAATTGGTAGTTAAAAATAACTTACAGATAGTTTACAGGCGAAATAAATCAAAAAGTTATATATCGCTCGCTGGCCAGCATTTATAATTTTTTTGACTTAATAATCCTGAAAAGTTAGAGCTGCCACATTGATTTATTTTCCGGGTTTCAGTATTATTAACTTTTGTATTTAATAATACCAAATAACACCAGTAGATCTTTTTGGTAGATTTCAGTATACAGAAACTATTTTAACAATTTCTGCTACTGTAGTAGACGTCAAGCTCTGCTGGAGCTTGACCTATCCCAACCCCGCAATATCTACGAGTTACATCATCATGGGTTGTGTGCTTCTTGGCCCCCCTATTGGAAGCGTTTATTTTGATAATCTTTTGTTTTCCACTTTCCAAAACTAACATTATATATCATATCGTATAACAATGGCTGAAGGTCTTAAAGTTGATCCCGCAATCGAGCGTTGGGCTTCCATCCGTGAAAATACTCATCTTTACTTTGCTTGGAACAAGAGAAATGTTAGACGTTCATTGTTCTGGGGTATTGCTATCCCAGTTGGCCTTACTATTCTCTCTTATGGCACTGACGTAAAATTATTAAATAGCTATAATATATAAACATTACCTAACCTTCAGTTTTATTATATAGCGTAAATGGAACTTTGCAGCTGCTCAAACAGCCCGAGATTTGACTCCTGAAAAGAAATAGATAACTTATTTGAGATGAATCAATCTCAAAGCAATAAATACACATATAAACACATGATTATCGTCACCATTGCTTCGTAATAGTAGATATGTCGAATTCAACAAATTTCGCAATAGCTTTGACAACATAATGTACGATTATATATGATGAGGATGATTCTCAATTGACAAGCAGGATTTTCCATTACACTTCGCACCGACAATCAATTTTTGGATAAAATTAATCGTTAGTGGGTTTTGTTGAAATGTAATTATTAAATGCATGTGCCTTTGCAAAAAATCTCCTATAATGTGTTCTGAGTAACAGTGATATAATCATGGCAAGGACGAGGGAAATCTGTCTTAGCGAGGGCTGCTTTGAATCGCTCGTAAATTGCTACATTAACTCGGACAGTATTCAAAGTCTTGAATATTGGGAATTTGAAATTTAGGATTGCATATTGAGATAACCATGGTAGACGAGCAATATCCTAATAGGTGTAAGATGATTACAAAATAAATGTACATGAACCTTTTTCTTTTCGCTCTGTTCTATGGATATGATACACAATACCAAACAGTGTCGTGGCATTATTTTTGACACTTGAAGACACTGGATTAACCCTTATTATTACTACTCGTAGTTTTCATACGAATAAACAACTAGTACTGCACGAAAGCTTCAAACAAAAGAACATCACTTTGAAAAAAAATTGTTTCCTAGTTGAACATTTTTTTTGAAAATCCAAGTAGTAAGTGCATGTCAAATCGATTACTTTGATCAGGAAATCGGGTTTAATTATATCAACAACAGCAAGCTTGATAGTTTATGATAATTAATTATCAAGAAGCGTTGTACGATTAATGCAATGATAGACTTGATAGGCTATTATTTACTCTATGTATAATAACAAATGACCCTTTCTCTAAACAATAAAATTTTTCGTTTGTGTCGCTCAGCAAATTTACACTTATTGATGTTAATGCCCAAGCTGTTCAATTTCATCGTCGCCCCACACTTTATGACGACGACCTCTTTTGCAGTTATCTTTTTTTCTAATAAATGTGACGAAGAAAGGTATACTTGTGGCATCAAAAATACCTACTTTATAGAGCTGTGGAATTGATATTGACGTGATATCATCTCCAGAAAGATATTTTTACAGCTTAAAAGCAAAAACGTTAGCTTGATGAGCCATTTTTTTGATTAATTTTCATAATCAAAAGTGCCCTGAAAACACGAAAAATAGTATCCATTGGTAAACAACTATATTATATATGATTTTGGTGCAATTTGAGCATGATTTTTTTTTCGATGCAAAATGACGGATTTTTTCGATTTTTTCCTTGTATCCACACATCCAAAATCATCGATTATGCATTATCCTCGATTTAGACCTCAAAAATGCGACTTTTTACTATAGCATATATTTGAGGAAAATGATCGTAAAAGACCATTCCTTGATCTGAAAGACTAAAAATGTGCTCTGATTAAGCAAAATATTGACTTTTCCCTCTTGATATGTTTTGAGGTTTTCTCAGCATAATTTCTTTCATAAGCATATGGGGATTATGAAATTATATCATCGTGTAGAGCGCCCAAAAATACAGCTATTATCATAGACTGACAGCCGTGGTATGCATAGTATCAAAGAATGATATCTTGCCTCAAAGAAGTAATTTAGTGTTCGAAATATCCAAATGGAGTTTTTGAAAGAATGTTTTCTTTCTGATTTTGGACGCGTTTAATCTCCGCTATCAATGAAAAATG
This sequence comes from Parasitella parasitica, assembly GCA_025201805.1. Classification (NCBI taxonomy): domain Eukaryota; kingdom Fungi; phylum Mucoromycota; class Mucoromycetes; order Mucorales; family Mucoraceae; genus Parasitella; species Parasitella parasitica. The sequence continues at coordinate 76,300 of MU619315.1, forward strand.
ATGCTATTTTGAAGAAAGCATTAGCTTTGAGAAGCCACAAATTACCCAATTCAAGAGAAAACAATTTCAAACTACTTTATTTAAATGGTGTGCTTTTTGGCTTTCTAATGGTAGTACTTGCATGTTTGTACCTGGCCTGGCGATCTCACGCTCCGATTTTGAAAAAAACTTTTCCGAAAAAAAGTCAGAAAAGTCGTTACCTTCATCTGTTGTCGACTTGAAAAGTACAAAAGCTTGCTCTAAGCTATGCAAATATGTAATCAAAAGGTGTCTTATAGTCCAATAGATTACTTTGAATTACTTGTTTTTGTGTCTGAAATCGCTAAGCATTGTTTTCTTACAGTTTTTGTCTTTTTTCCTGACAATAGCACACTAAAGTTCGCGTAGGCCAAAAAAAAAACAGACGCTTAAAATCTACGCTGGCTTTACAAAGACACAAACTTTTGAACCATTCAAGGATCAAAAGCTTTAGCAGTTTTAATTGAGATACTGCATAGTTTATGTTTATGAAAATCGGCAAGTATATATTATTATGATGATGACAATTCAAGATGTTCTTGAAATGACCCTTGTGGTAGATACTGTCATGCATGTTTATGAAAGCAATTGTTGCAGTATCCTGTTTTGAAGACATTCTCGATAAATTCATTGCACTCACATTCAGTGCACGGCTTATCCAATGTGGAGGTAGGGGATACTTTTTGATGTAGTTCATGCAGTGATTGTGGTTTCGATTGTGATGGTGATGGTGGTGGTAAAGCTGTTGCTGGTGCAATTGGTAATGGTTCTTCGACAAATCTACTCGGTGATCTCATAATCAAAGGTGAACTAGTGCTTGATGGTATAGATTCTGTATTGAGATTGGTACGTACAGCCGTAGGTGGTGGAGGCGGTGGTGGTCTGGTCGCAGTAGATCGCTTCCGTGAAAGACTACCAGAACGTAATGTTGTCACTGTTGGTGATGAAGTTGTGACAGGAGGAGGAGGGGGTCGTCTGACAGTGCCTGGAGAATTGACAGAGCTGTTACGACCACGCTCACCGATTGTTGGTGAGCTGTGAGATGCATCCAACACACGAGGATTGGCTAAAGAATGTGCACTAGTGCTCAATTCAGGAAGAGAAGCTTGTTGATATTGAGGTAATTGTAATTGTTCCAAAGGAGATATTTCATTATCAAAGACAGGAGTGTCGTGTCTTTGTGGTAAAGGAGGAAGTGGCTGCGTCTGAGGGTCATACTCCTCTGTATAATTTACTGGGAAAATACCTCGTTTTTGATGGATTTCTCCCAACCACCAGCCCACATCTATCTCTTCAATAACTGCTACAACATCACCAGTCTTAAAAGAAATTTCATCCTCGTTTTGTCCTTTAAAATCAAACATTGCTCTTCTATATTTTGTATGCTCAATATCTGCCGCTATAAAACAAAGCAGATTTAGTTTCCACAGCTATTATGTCAAAGCAAGACATACAGTTTCTAGTATCCAAACTTGACTGTGGTAGTGGTGGTGGCACTCGCTTAGGTAATGGGCGATCGACCATGTCACTGTTGTTATGGTAGCTCATTGCTGCAGATGCAAATGTATCTGCGCTGTTATCTCTACTCATTTTTATGGATGATGGCTGATCGCGATGATGAGAAGAAACGTTGTCGGTTGATATTGAATGATACGACTCCTCTGACGACTTCCTTACAATAACCTTTCCTAAAATATTATCAGGATCAGGATTCGCACCCTCACCCCAATTTTTTTTGAGTGACTCTAGTAACTCTCTTGCTTGTGTGTGGTACGCAGATTGGGCTTCAATCATATTAAAAAGTGCATCTCTGTGTTCATTCTGCAAAGAGAATTATTTTTAAGCAATTTCGTCATATTACGTAATAATTGTTGCAATTACCTCAAACTCCTGAATATATGCCATTTTTTGAATCAAATCATGCTCTGTATCCTCATATTTGATCCTTGATGCCTGCATTTCTTGTTCCAACTCTGGCTTTTCCTTTTTGGCTTTATTGAGTCTATTCAGCTTTGAATCGTAATCTAATCTACGAGATTCCAGTTTCTTGCGAAGCGAATCGTATTCCTTGTATTCTTGTAAGCCATTTTCCAACGTTGTCATGTAACCCATTCGAACATCATTAGCTAGGGCCTCCTGAAGAGCAGCAATACGAGTTTCTGTCTGACCTAGATGAATCAAAGCGATACCTTTATGATAATGACAATGAGCCAAATATATTGAAAAAGGTAGAATTTAGCAACTAGTCACCTAATGCAGAATCGTCAGGAAACACAGTGCCATAATGCATCAAGCATGAACCAAGCGATTCTAATGGCATTAGCTTAGTTCTTCCATCTTCAGGGGATGGCTTTCTTTTGAGCAAGTAAGATTCTACACCATATAATGCTTCGACTACTTTTTCATAACCTTCTCTGCGGTGCTCTGTTTCCTGCTCCAATCTCTGAAAGTCTTCAGTCTGTAACGTTACTTTGGCTCCGCCAAACTTTTCTCCTGTCCACTGAAACAACACATACGGTCAGCGGTTTGGTGATTTTCTCGATCAATACACTTTACCTGCTTGAACTTTCCGAGGTTTTTAATCATTCCTATCAAGATGAAAAAATGGGAATATGAAAGAAAAGAGAATGGATGTCGCTGTCGGAAACTTGTCAATTATAAATTTCGGCTTTCATTTACCATTGACTTGATGAAAGGATGAAAGTATCCAGTGTGAGGGGACGTCATACATCACGTGTGGAACATCTACAAACTAGTAAAAAGAGCCCTTTTTTTCTTTTTTCAAATTTCATCTTCTTGAACCAAAATATAGAATATCGCAGTATGGCACCCAGTACACTCTTCCGCTCGGAAGAAATGTCACTCATTCAACTGTACATCCCTGCCGAAGTTTCTCAACCTTGCGTTGCAGAGTTGGGTGAACTTGGCAAGGTTCAGTTTAGAGATGTAAGTTGATGATTCCAGCCTTCATCCTTGAAACATTTAACTTGACATATTTGTTAGCTTAATCCTGAAGTAAACGCTTTCCAGCGTTCGTTTGTTTCTGAAATCAGAAGACTAGATGAAATGGAACGTCAATGCAGTGCGTATTATTGTTGTTTTCACCCTCTCGGCAAATGTAGTTTTTGAAGTACGAACGATGTTGGCAGCTTTCTCAGTATAATCTATTGTTGCAGATTTGCTCATTAAACTGTATGATTCTATCGCGTGCCTTTCGTCAAAGTATATCCCCTGTGAAGCCTCAAACGACTGAATTCTATATTTTTCTATCGTCACTGTGTGTGTGTGTGGAGGGGATGCTGAAACTCGTTGCCATGGAGATACGTCGATCTGTTTACTAATCTATTGTCGATTTTAGGGTTCTTTCAAACACAACTTTTGAAGTCTGATATACAAGTTCGCCCTTTAACACCTGCAGCTTATCGCTCCCGTGCTCGCTCAGCCCAGGAAGTCGATGATCTCGAAGAAAATCTCAAAGAATACGAAGGGCGCATCTCGCAGTTGAATTCATCCTATGAATCTCTCCAACGTCGCTATCTTCAGTTGACTGAATTGCGCCATGTATTACGAGAATCTGATCGCTTTTTTGAACAGGTATGTAGTTGATGATTTCTGCAATTTGAATCCGTGAAAATTGAGAATTTCTCAACAAAAGGCCGAGTCAAGACAAGATGCTATTCGCAATTCTTTAGATATTCAAGACGACTCAGCACCTCTTTTAGATAACGATGTTGAACAGGTCAATTATGAATCTGAAAATTTGCATCTTGGCCATGTAACTGGTGTCATTTCCCGTGCCCGTATGCAAACATTTGAGCGTGTTCTTTGGCGTTCTCTTCGTGGTAATTTGTACATGAAATCCGCTGAGATTGATGAGCCTATTGTAGATCCCGATACTGACAGTGTGGTTGATAAGAACGTCTTTTGTATTTTCGCCCATGGTACTGAAATCATTGCTAAAATCAAAAAGATATCAGAGAGCTTGGGAGGTACTTTGTATACCATTGAAGATTCTGCTGATAAACGCCGTGATGCTCTTTTAGGGATTACATCTCGTATTGAGGACCTGAACAATGTAAACTCATATTTTTAAAGCTTGTAAGAGATTTGAAGATGGCCTGACAATATTGAATAGGTTTTATCAACAACTAACCTAACACGTCGTTCAGAATTACTCAAAGTTTCTGAAAATGTTACTGCCTGGACAACAATCGTTCGTAAAGAGAAGGCTATATACCACACTATGAACTTGTTCAACTATGATGTCAATCGAAAATGTCTTATCGCTGAAGGCTGGTGTCCTACCAATGACATTCATCTTGTTCAGCAATCTTTAAAAGAAGCTACAGTACGTATCATTATTGATTTTTCAAGTCGATTGTTTCTGGTGCTAAATAGAGTTTGATTAGGATGCTTCTGGAACTAGTCTTCCCTCTATTTTGACCGAACTGCATACCAACAAAACCCGCCCTACATATCATCGCACAAACAAATTCACTGAAGGTTTCCAAGGCATTATCGATGCATATGGTATTGCCCGTTATCGTGAGGTCAATCCTGGTCTTTTCACCATTGTATCATTCCCTTTCCTTTTCGCCATGATGTTTGGCGATATTGGCCATGGGGCTCTTTTATTCCTTACTGCCCTTTATCTCTGTGTCAACGAAAAGAAATTATCTGCTAACAACGGAGAGGTAATTTGCAGAACACACGTAGTCTTTGTACTGTACTAACAGCATCATAAAATAGATCTTTTCAATGTTCTTTGGCGGCCGTTACATGATGCTGATGATGGGCCTGTTTTCCATTTTCACGGGCGCAGTCTACAATGATATCTTTTCGTTATCGTTGAATCTCTTTAAGCCTGGCTTTGACTTGCCTTCCAACTACACTTCGTTTGAATCTGTTGAAGCCTTACCTAATGGTAATGTTTATGCTTTTGGTCTTGATCCCTCATGGCATGGCTCTGAAAACTTTCTGCTCTTCTCTAATTCCTACAAAATGAAACAGGCTATTGTCATTGGTGTTATACACATGTCGTTTGCTGTTTGTTTGAATGTATTCAATCATGTATATTACAAGCGCAAAGCCTTTGTTTGGTTGGAATTTGTACCTCAAATTTTGTTTATGGAATCTATTTTCGGCTATCTCATCTTTTGTATTATGTACAAATGGAGCATCAATTGGTGGGAGCTTGACTCTGCTGGTCATCACATTCGTAATGCTCCTCCTAATCTTTTAAACATGCTGATCTACATGTTCTTGACTCCCGGTTCTGTAAATCCTGAGGAACAACTTTATCAAGGTCAAGGTCCTGTTCAGCTTGTTTTGATTCTTCTCGCTGTTGTTTGTGTCCCATGGATGTGGTTTGGTAAGCCCCTCTATCTCAAGAAAGAAGCTAGCAAGCATCATTATGAGACCGTTGCTGGCGATGATAATGCCGATGAAGAAGAGCAAACTGTCACAAGAACATCTGCTGAGGATGACGAAGAAGAAGAAGAGGTAATCTATTGATCTGCATTTTGCATTTTCTTTGTAACTAATAGCTATTCTCTGCCAAAGTTCGAGTTTAGTGAAGTCATGATCCATCAAACTATCCACACTATTGAATTCTGTCTCAATTGTATTTCTAACACTGCTTCATATCTTCGTCTCTGGGCCTTGTCTCTTGCTCATGCTCGTAAGTATAAACCAAGTAACAAATTCAGTGCTTTAAACTAAACATTGCATATGCAGAGTTATCAAGTGTGCTATGGGATATGACCCTTAAGATTTGGTTCAATATGACAGGCTTTGTTGCTGTTATTGGTCTTGTTATTGGGTTTGCAATGTGGTTTACATTGACGATTGGTATTTTGTTGTGTATGGAAGGTTTGTCTGCCTTCCTCCACGCACTTCGTTTGATGTGGGTAGAGTTTGATGGTAAATTTTATAATGGTGATGGTATCAATTTTGAACCCTTTACATTTGTTACAATTTTGGATCCTGCTAGCGAGTAAAATTGGAGCCAAACATCACCAAAAAAAATTTTTGAATAAAGCGAAAGAATTTCTGCTTGACAAAACTACTTTTATTGTATTGAATATTTTTTAGAGTTTGTTAATATAGGGAATTGTCTATGTACATTTGAATGAATAGTAGCATGAATATATACAACATCATTGCTTGGATTGACATTTTGTTATTTCATATACTCTTCAGGTTGGGATATTGGTGAGTAATCAAGTTTTTTAATGCAGACATACTCACTGAGCATGCATTTTGAAACGATTGCAGCATGATGTAAAGGAGAATATGGAGTGAATGGGAACATTGGCTCCACCGAAACACCTGCCTCACCCCCCAACGTAATTCCTGTAGACAGATCTCCTTCAATGCATACACGTTTAAAGGTTTGAGGGAACTGAGTTGCTATAGTCCCATACGACAGATATTTTTCGGATGTTCTATACCAACGCTCTGCTTTTTCGTATTCTCTCAACAATCCTTCAGAGACCTGAATACAGGCACGACTTGAAGAGCTTTCATCGCCATCCTCGGATAATTGCTTTGCTAACAGGAGCCTTGTTGAATCAATCATTCGCTTGTAAATATAATAACGCACCAAGGATATCAATCGTGCGCAAAGTCCGTACAAATCGTAATGATGGCGAGATTCCAACTTAGCTAATAAGCTATTAGTAAAGGGGAATAGACTCTTCCATGCCATTGATGCCTGCTTGAACGATATCTTATCACTGCTGCTCTTGTCCACATAATAAAAATTCAAAATGTAATCACACAAAGCATGAAAATGGTCAATCATGCCGAAAAGCTCCTCGGTTTGCCCATCACCTCTTCTTTTGTTTGCATGTGCCAACTTGCTGAACCTGTAAGAAAGGTTTTCATCAGAATTTGACCACTGAATTCATCTTGTTTTCTAGCACTTACATGATGATGAACAGTTTTTGTTGCTCTGGGGTTTCTGAATCAGGAGCGGTGGCGGAAATGGATTTTGGTTTGTTGTCTTTTGGTTGCAGTTTGGAACTATGAGGGGTTGTAATTCTGTTTATTGATCCAGGTTCTTCTATTGTATCATGTTTATCTCGAGATGAGCTTTTGCGTTTGTTACCATGGCTATCGTTATCGGAGTTTCTGTTGTTATTGCTGCTGCCATTGCTTTTATCGGAACGAGATGTTGTTTGTGGTGATCGTCGTCTTGAGGATTCTGACCTACTTGGCTTTGCATCCTCTGAACGATTTCTATTTTTTCTACTAGGAGGTGTTCTTGAAAGAGATGTTGATCTTGACCTGGAGTGATAACGGCTAGAGCGGTAGCCTCTGTCTTTTCTCTTGTCAGGACTAGATCTTCTTTTACTAGTACTATCATTATCACTATCATGCCTGCTGCTTTTACGTTCTTGTCGCGCGCTTGATCTCCTGCTATCTTCACGTCGTCTGCTACTTGCATGTCTATTTGGCGACCTTTCTTTTTCCTTGGTAGTCTCTCTCTTTGACGTACTTTTATTTTTCTCTGGTGCTTTAATGGTTGGATGTCTAGGGGAAGGCGAAGGGCTGATAGTTTCGCCTTCTTCTAATTCAATCTCGGATGATTTGATTTGTTTAGATGACTTTAATGACCTTAAAAAAGAGTTTGATCTTGAATTAGTTTGGCTGTCTAGCTCTTTCGTTGGATGTTTTTGAGTTTTGTCAACTCTGTTTTGAAATTTTTGGGTCGAATAGTCGCTCATAATTCTACTTTTTTCATAAATTTCAACGGTACTCGTGTGATTAATGTGCTCTAGTGGATTTTATCTTGTCAATTGAGGAGCAAGAACTTCTATATCTGGCACTTTCTAAATGTTGCTGATCTCTCTCTCTCTTTCTTGTTGCAAAAGCGAGGAAAAAAAAAAAAAAAAAAAACAAATGCTTGCCGCTTTTAAATATATTATCCGTTAATTTTAAAGGAGTCTATTTTTTGTTTTGTGAGACACAAATTACCAAGAAGCATTTGTTGTGCATCTCACACTAGCTTGTCAGTAACGTCCTGCAAACGCAGATTAATTGGATTAACAAATCCAACATTACTCGAGTTTAGTTTTATACATTATCGCCAACAATTTTCATTCTGAATGTAAAATTTTGTCTCTCCTGCAAATTAGTTTACGCAAGGAGGAAGAGGAGGAGAGGTTAGTTTAAACACAATACCCAATCGTGTACATTTGCAAACTACTGGAATGAATTGTAGGCATTTCAACAACAACCATGTTTTTACGTAAAAACAAGTCAATTCAACTGGCTCTACGGAGCTTATTAACTTTTTAATTATTGAGGAAGCCATTAACATGCAGTTTTACTACTTTTAAAAAAAAATGTCTACTATTCAATTAAGATTTCTGCCTGACACCTTTTCAGTTCATCAATATGACCGCGACTTTCAAATCTCTCCATCTGTTCTTTCTGCCCCGTGGTTTACTATTTCTAAAACAGCATTTGAACTATCTTTGATTTTACCAACTGAATATCAATTGCCTGATCCTCAACCAAAGCAAACAGAAGATGGCTGGCGTATGTTTCAAGTAGATGCTCAAATGGACTTTGGCCTTGTAGGTATCCTAGCTAGAATTGTAGCACCTCTCAAAGACCATGAAATCCCTGTGTTCGTGGTTAGCACTTATGATACCGATTATATCATGGTTAAAGATGATAGATTGACTAAGGCCATTAAAGTTTTAAATGGAGAACCGAATATGGTTGTAAAACCCGGAGAATCTGTACTATAATGTAATAAAAAATAAAATAAAATAACTTGAATTGTGCCTCTTTATGTCTCGTGTTGCTTGGTAAGCCAAGCATACTATGCTGTCCTGTTGTCCTACATCAGCTTTACATTTAATGCGGGAAGCATGGCTGCAGTCACTGATTCCTGTTCTTTTAATTAGACATCTTCTGGAATGCCTTCAAGTACCATATTCATTGAATCGCGACAAGACAAAACCCAACTGGAAATATTTGTCAGTTCAATCCATACAAAAGATGAACAGCAAAGAGCTCCTGGCATTATAATCGCCCATCCATACGGGCCTCTTGGTAACTGTCCTTTTTTTCTTTTTTTTCTTTTTTGATTTGGACAGACTAAAGACATTGAAAAGGCGGAAATATGAATAATAACGTTGTCATTGCACTTGGGCACTACTTTAATTCCAAAGGATATGTCACCATCTGTATGAATTTTCGAGCGTGTGGCAAGTCCAAGGGCAGAACAAGCTGGACAGGCATGCCTGAACGGGAAGATTATATGTCTGTCGTTGACTATGCTCTTGATGAGAGCACATTGCCAGCCTATCCACGCATTAATAAAATGATCATTTGTGTAAATATCAGCTTTGTCACTTGCAACATCCCGACTTTTTTTTATTTATTTTATTAACTCCTAATCTAGGGCTATTCCTTTGGAGCAATGATTGCAAATACGATTGATTGCACAAGAGTTCCGTGTGCCTATTTGCTAGTCAGTATACCACTAGGTGTCATGTGGGCGCTTGCAATGACAAAAGCGTCTTTTTTCAAGAAACCGCCCCACGAAAAGTCGCTCTGTATCTACGGAGACCGTGATCAGTTCACAAGGTCGAGCACATTTAAAAACTGGAACAACGGTTCCATCTGTGTTCCTGATGCAGACCATTTTTGGAATAACTTTGAATCGCTGCTGATAGAGCAGGTAGATCGGTGGGCATTGGGGCTGTGGTAAAAGTTTATAAAACAAGTATTCAGAACTTGCATGTCTGTGGCGACTGTGGCGAATTTTTGATTAATCTGTTTTTTTTTGAGGGGAAACACAAGGTTCGAATAGTACTGACATGTTGCACCTCTTTACTTTGCCTAAATGCTCGCATATAGCAGAAGATACATCATGATACATTGAGATCCCGTTTTTTCATTTCTCACGCCAAACCCTATAAAAATCATCGCCACAGGCTTTTTTTTTTTTTTTTTTTCTCTCCCCTCTTTCTTTGGAGCACTGTCCTACAACCAAACCTCTGTTCAGACATGCCACCTGTTACATACATAACACGCTCAGAAACATTTTCAGCAGCTCACAGACTCCATTCGCCCAAGCTTTCTATTCAAGATAATCAATTGCTGTACGGCAAGTGCAACCATCCAAACTTTCATGGCCACAATTACAGAGGTAACCAGAATTACTTTATCTATTGTTTGCCAGGGCTAATGCATGTACCTGCGCACTGCAGTCGAAATTACCCTGAAAGGTCAAGTCGACCCACTAACAGGAATGGTGATGAACCTTGTTGATTTAAAAGAGTGCATCAAGCTTGCGGTAATGGATCCGCTTGATCATAGGAATCTGGTAAGGAAGGGCAGCTAAAAATATATACAAGAGCGGCTAAATGTGTGTGGTTGATGATAGGATTTGGACGTCGAATTTTTCAAAAATAAGCCAAGGTATGCGTATAAATAACAGAATCAGCTCACCAGAACTCTGGAATTTACATCTTTTAATCGATAGCACAACCGAAAATTTAGCAGTGTTTATATGGTGGAATTTTCAATACCATTTCTTGGAAAACGAGAGCTGGCGATCCAGCTCAGCTCGATTACACAGGGTCAAAATCTACGAAACAGAACACAACATGGTGGAATATATGGGGGAAGGGGAACTGGACGAGGCAGAAGGTCAAATAGATGTAGCACTGGTCAAACTGATGGGAGTTGGCATCAAGCACGATGGGTTGGAGGGCAACAAAAAGAGCTTATGGTCGCTTGATTTGTAATGCATTTCACAGCACCTCACTCATCACACTAATCTTACATACCACTTTCATACTATAGATGACATGCAATAAAAAAAAAAAGCTTCTCTAAGAGGCGCTTGGTCCTGAGGAATTAGTTGCATTTGAGAAGCTCATTTGGGCCTACCAAACTACGCGGATTGAGCATGTTTCCCTATATCGAGCTTTTATTATTCATATTTTACTCGGGTCTATCCAACAGTTCTTTTGTAAGGCTTTCGCTTTGTTTTAACTCTTCTGAAACATATTTATCCAGCAACTATACACATTGCAATCATGTCAGAACATTCAAAATACCACAAACTTGAGAAATTTTACCTCTTGTTTTTTCCGGTTTAGAAGATACTCGCCAACTTGCTGCTGCGTTGGTACATGATTGCTATCTCTTGTAGCCGCATCTCGCTGTCTCTCATCCTCGTGTGTTTCCTCTATAATTTTGGGGTTCTTTTCCTCTGCTGCTGTTTCATCGTCTGGGGCATCGTATAATTTCTGAATCAATTCTTCTTCGAGCGCTTTTTCATATTCAAGTAACACTGCATCCTCCTCATCGCGGTACCCGTAATAATCTGCATCGATATCACGATTGATTTCACTTCTTGAACGAGTTGTAGATTCCGGCGCTATCAAAAATATCAGTGTGATGTGTCACAATTGCTGCATTTTGCATTACCAGCTTGCTCGAATAACTCTCTAACGCCTGGCAAATCTCTTGCACGACCAAAATATCTACAAAAGCAATCCCGTCAGTTGGATTGACCATTTTAACCTATACAAATGCATTGCTCACTTGTATCCTCTTGTCCCGGGAACCTCTCTTCCTTCATAATTCAGCATTTTTGGAGCTGATCGCTACAAAATTACATGTTGTAGCTATGTTGATTTTAGGGCATGTGTGCATGTTCTATCTTACCGTGTAATCAGCACCACCAAGCTCCTTGATTCGTCTTTCCCAATGGTATTTTTGACCCATTAATTTGTTGATATCATCGTTGAGATCACGGACTTGAAAATCAGACAAGCTCACTAATTCAGAGAAGCATTAACATGACACTGCTTGCATAGTTTGTTGCTGCTACTACCATCCTGTATCTTGGAAATTTTTCGAGATATTTCACTTAGAATATCTCTTCTCCATCTCTCTGCTTCTTGTACTGTATCCACTACACCAGCAAAACCGGGTCTACGTGTACGCATTTTGCCGCCTCCCAACTGGGCTGCTTGGGCCTCACGGAAACGATATAACATGGATTGTGCTTTTTCCTCGTTACGAGCCTATCCAAAACAGCTCCAGTAAGAATTTAGTGGTAGACCTATTATTCATAAATACCATTTTATCTTGATCAAGCTATGCTGTACTAATGAAAGATTGCCAAACGAACGCGGCCAAGACAAAATTCTTCCTGATTGAAGCGAAAAAAAAAAAAAAAGTGACTGTACAGGTTTGCAATGCCCCCAATTCCAAGAGTCTTTTGTCAGTTGTAGCAAGGAAGAAGTACTAATTGCTTGTCATCCTTGACACACAATGTACGTTTTTTGATAGTATTCATATATCACAGTGCATCCACTTGTTTGACACTGATTTTTTATTGCTCTTTTTTTATCCGAATTCTTATTAGAAAATCGCCTCATGTTCTGAACAAGAACAGATTTTGAACATCAGCCAAACATCCCCGTTGCTGCTAGCAGATAAAAGCTGACATTGTGAGATGTCAATTGCATTTTTCCTCTTTTCTTTTATTACTTTAATGCTTAGATTGTCTCGCACCTTCCCTAATTTCCCCAAGGCTTTTGGCTCCTCAAGTCTTGTGGCTACTCGCACCTTGACGACCAGCGTTACTCAAAATGTGAGCGGATGAGTTTGTCACAGTAATAATGCAACTAACATGATCTCGTAATGCAAATAGGCAGCAAGGAAATCAAGCGTTGGTAAAAATCTAGGCTGGGTAACTCTCGGTGCAACTTTAACTGTAGCAGGCTGTTTGGCCTTTTCTACTCCTGCTTATTCTGAGGCACCTGTTTATGTTGGAACTGTAGCAGGTATATGTTATTCAGACAATGTTTGCAAAAGAAAACGGTAGCAAGCTTACATTGTGTTGCCTAGATCCAGCAACCAACCTAGTATTTCCTATCAATCTCAACACTGATAACGAATGGAAAAGACTTATTGGATTGGGCGTTAGAGCAGTAACATTTCTCAATATGAACGTTTATGTTGTTGGCATGTACATGAAAAGCGAGGACATAGGCGAGCTGAGGAAACTGGACGGATGGAAGGTAATTGGTAACTATGTAGAAAAAAAAATAAAAAAAAATAAAAAGCCAGATCACAAGTTGACAATAGCGCATATAGAACTTTGACAAAAGCAAATTCCTGCAAGATACGGAACTAGCAGAAAAGTTTTTGGACCAGCCATATGATCTGAGCATTCGATTAGGTAAATATAAAGGAAACAGTGGCAGGAAACAAGAGGGCACTGACAAGATATCATAGTCCCTACTCGTGCAACAAACACCCAACATCTCCGTGATGGATTTTTGCGTCTTCTTTTACAGCGCATGAAGGATCAAGAAATGACAGAAGATGAAGAAAGAGAAGTGTTGAAGGCAATTCAGGAATTCAAGTCCAATTTTGTCAGCATGAGAGTAAAGAAAGACACTGAATTCATCTTTACAAAGACTAGAAAAGGTGGCTTAAAACTAGTTTACGAAGGAAAAGACTTTGGCACAGTTCATAATCCCTGGTTGGCCAAGAATTTCTTTATGAGTTACCTAAATCCTAAAGCGCCTTCAAGCGAAGCTGCTTTGCATGATATCGCTGACGGCTTTGAGAGATTAATGAAGGAAAATTAATAAAATAATACGTTTTTTTTTTTGGGCAAATCAAAAAAAAAAAAATTTGGACGGCTTGCAGTTTCTCTTCTTCAAACACAGAAATCGTCAAGGCTATTGAAAGTCAGGTACAAGGTATCCGAAAGCATCCTCTTCCTCTTTCCCTAAAAGCTAACGTAAGTATCTAATTACACCATCCATCACTATAACTACAATGTAAATGTGTGTTATGAGAGAGATTACAGTGTAGTTCGTAAAGGGGTTGTTTTCGTATTTGGATGATCAAGCGTTTCAATGGATGGATGATTTTAAAAATCTACGGATGGAATTTTTTTTCCCTCTTATTTGGTTGCCATGGCAATTATCGACATCGATAATAACGTGTTTCGAGGGTTAATGTGATAGCAGCATGATATATTGGAAGCAAAACGTTTTGACGAAATACACACCTCTATACACTACCCATCTCAATTCTCTTGATTACAATTTATTACATCTAACAAATCATAAACTTACATGATTTTTCTTAATTAGATGTCTTCTGAGAACCCCCAAACCTCCATCTTGTCAAATGGTGAGCGAAAGGCTCGTAAGGCCCTTGATGGCCTCGGTTTAAAGCCTATTGCTGGCGTTACTCGTGTCACCTTTACTCGTGGTAGAACCGTAAGTCTTATTTTGAAAAATAAATATACAGATCATTGATCATTGCTCTGTTTATTCCAATTGTAGTTGGTCTATGCTATCGACAAACCTACCGTTTTTAAGTCTCAAAACTCTGACACTCACATCGTTTTCGGTGAGATGCAAGTTGACGATATGGGTGCCCGTGCTCAACAAGCTGCCATGGAACAACTTGCTTCTGATGGCGAAAAGACCGAAGAAGCTCCTGAGGTTGTGGCCGCTGTTGAGGAAGAGGAGAAGGAGGTTGATGCCACTGGTGTTGAAGAGAAAGATATTGAGTTAGTTGTCAGCCAAGCTAATGTTTCTCGTAACAAGGCCATCAAGGCTCTTAAGAACAACGAGAATGATGTTGTCAACGCTATTATGGTAAGCTTAAAACTTATTGACACCGTCAAATCGCTTATTCACGTTAATATCTTTAGGAACTCACCATGTAAATTGAATAAATAAGAGTTATCTAAAAAAAGTATGCTGGGAAACTCGCCTGGGAAACCAGCTTGGAGGTCTCCCATTTAAAATAATTGAAATTCAGATTTTGACAAAATAAAGTGATATCATTGGATAAACTCTTATGTTATTTGACATGAAAGTGTACCTAATGCATTGAATACTGGTGTCTTTATACTGTTAATTGATTATTCTTGTATATATTCACTATAGTAGATTTTCTACTGAATATTTTTTATTGTCTAAGGTTATTTTTAATATCTTTTAAGCAGTTTATAAAAGAGC
>MU619315.1:93579-112971 GCA_025201805.1 Parasitella parasitica
AGAAATGCTGCGAGTTAGAAACAAAAAATCATTAGATTACCTTTCAAAAAATAGTGATTTAATTTTTACATTACTCTAAATAAAAAAAGTCTTTTACACAATATATTAGTTTTTTTTGTGATGTATAAAGTTATAGTTATATAGCAAAATATTTGAGGCATCATATATCATCTGCTATATAAACTAATAAATTTATTACAGGTTTCCCAACCTTCAAATAAGTCGACTTATTGAAGTTTCCTCTTGAATAAGTTCAATTAATTGCCTGCGGGATATGAAATCAGAGGTTTCCTTTTGGTCTCCTCAGGTTTCCCGACCCACATATAAACCTTTTTATTTACACGCGCTTAGTCTGTTTTTTTTCCTTCATGAAAATAAAATGTAATAAAATACAGCCGTAAAAACATTATCCATTTAGCTATGCGCACTTAGCAACATTGCACTTTCTAAGATGACAACTTGAGATGATGACCAGGTATTCTCAATAAAATATGTTGAAAAGCTCGTTGATTTTTGTATATGGTAAAAATGCATCAGCTAATACGAGATTTTAGAATACATTTGTAGCAGTTTTACCAAAGTAATGACATGGGGATGATCTTTAGCTGGCATTTCAAATTTCCCATGCTCAGGTTCAAAGAAATATGATTTTGGCGAGGCAATAGAATCAAATATTCCGGGAAAATGTTAAAATATGAAATTAATCAGAAAATAATCATGCCACGCGTGTATAGCTTAGCTATGATGAGTTTATCCCTTTGAATAAATCAATGATTGAGGGAACAACGTTTGTCTATCTAATTCGTAAATAATGCTTGTTTACATAAGGTAGGGAGATAAGTCTGTTTCACCAACACCTGTCGAATTCGTGGGAAGTGTCAACGGATATACCACGTCAACTCGTAAAAATTCAAATGATACCGAGACGATATATGTGAATGTGATTAAAGTTACAAAGGATACTGGCACTATTACAATGCTTTGTATAAGCTGTTAGGTAATAATACACCTTTTCTAATATGTTACAATTCACACTGCGTCCTTCTTTTTCTATTAGACCGCCCAATACATTTCAAAGAGTTGGTTTAATGTGATGGGATTATGTACAGGGTCATTGATGCGAATATTGAAGTATTCAATACGCCACAAAAACTGTTACCACACATACTAATCTCTAAACAAACCGTGATAAAAACCATTTTATTAAGTTGTAAAAGTATCTTTTTTTCCAAGTTGCAAGCTAATCATGCTGTTCATATCACATCAAATTACCAGCGTGAAATAAACACAAACTCATATTGAATCTACTTTTGTTATAATTTTTGAAGTTATTTCCGTAATAATGGTATAACAGTAATTTTGAGTTCTGAACTAGTAACATGTTTGAGATTTAATCATTTAGAAGTCTGTGTCATTTTTTTTATAGCAGAGCGTTCTGATGGTCTGGTGGCACTGTAACATACTCTAACCGTATAATATATACAAATAGTGAATAGTTTGTTATATCAACGGATAGTTATGTATTATAAGCAAGGTTTTTGTATGTGAATGTTAATGAATTAATAAAACTTTATTAGGACTCGTTCGGCATTTATTCTTGTAGATGCCATATTTTTTCAAGGTACAAGCTATCCATGAGGTATATTTAGTCTTTTTCTAGGCTATCAAGTGTAAATTTATAAAAAGTTACTTAACATTCATCATTGCTTGAGTCTTTTAAGTATGAAAATACGATCTGTAGTTGGATGAAAGTATACAAGAGAAGATGAGTAATGTAACAAATATTACTTGAGCAAACGAAATAGCTTTTCTCAGGATTTTATTGTGGTTTGATTATTTATCAGCTTCTCCGGCTACTTTTATTAGTATGGAAATAATGGTATAATACTAAGGCAAAAAAACTATATCCTGTATGAGTAAAAGTGATAACTAAAATTAATTGGTTGCGAATGTCAACAAAAATGACATATTTGTCTGTTTTGCCCTTTTTACAACATTTCATGCCATCATTCAGGTAGCAATAAAACATGTTAGTTTTATTGACATTGGCGAAAATACTTTTTTTTTTATCATGAAATGGACAAAGATTAATAAGCTAAATATATTGAAACAACAACGGCCATATCGAAAAATATAAAAAAGTCAGATAAATGCATCATAAAGATTACCTTGATAAATGTCGTACAGTTATTGCGTTCTGTCATCTAATTGTCGCTTATCTAAATGTGTATTGTTTGTTTATTCGTATATGGCCAATATGTATCAGTTGATTATTATTATAAGCAGAGAGAAAGACAGCTTCCCAGGATATATAATAAAGAATATATTTATTTGCTTTATAACAATGTGATGAAACATTCTTCAATTGAATTTATGGCCTATAGAAACTGTCCTTAGAAATCAAGATCAGTAAACTTGTCTTGGTTTAGAATTTAAACAAGGATTGTAACGCTCAAAAGCTAGATGATTATACTATGTATTTATATCAAAAACAGCTTTGTTTAAGAGTCAGGAAGGTCGGGCATGATATATTCAAATATACTCGAGCATAGTACATTTGCTTACATTTACAGTTGAGCTGCAAACCTAGGCCTGGGTACTCCAACAAACTACTTGCTTCCACTGAGATTAGAATCATGTTCTTAATACAGATATAGTATATTACCCGGACTCACATTTACATATACATCCAAGACATTTGAATGTGGATCCCATTGAAGAGATTCTATTTATTAAGAAACGAAAGGGTTTCAAGGACAAATAAAACCGAAAAAACGAAACAAAACTACTCCAATGTATTATTCGATCAAGCGTATTCATGTCAAACTTAATTAGAAAAGAGCTAAAAAAAAAAACGGGCCTTCCCTTTTATTAAGGTCAAACGGAATATTGGTAGTGTATAAATCAACATTGAAAATGACGTCAATGGCGAAACTCAGGAATCGTACTACCTAAATTCTACATACTTAATCATGTACTGTATATTTGTAGAGCACCAAATTAGATGTGAAGAATATACTTAAGTTCGATTTTTATCAATAATTATTGCAAGTGACGTTATACGACTGAGAAAATCGAAATTTCTATTCAAGGTTGAAACCTAGGCCTTTCGCATTATTGCCTTGATGAAATAATAGGTTAGGCTTGTACAAGCGTAGCACATTTGATTTGTTGAACTGAGTGTTCCCCCAGACAGGACGAACCTATATCATTCAACAATCCTGATCTTGAAACTGAGTTAACTTTTTTTTTTTTTTTTCTTCTTTTTCTGCCATGGCAATTGGACACCAGATGGCCGGTGGATCCAGAAAAAAAATCGAGAAAACTATATATATAGTATGCTCAGGGAATCATCTGAACCGAAAGAAAAAGCTACATCCACGATCCAAAAATTGCTTGTAAAATTACTTGACAAAACTGCAATATATCTATATAAACAAAAACTCCAATTTTATTTTGTAAATGATATATCTTCAAAAGAATAAATACTTTTGGTTAATATCTTGCTTAATCGCAATGTTACCAACGGTAGTCAAAGCAACTCCTGCCTGGAATACAGGTAAAACCATACAGAAAGTAGAAGAAGAAAAAAAAAACTCGCTTACCTAACATGCTTCAAAAAAAATAGTCAATGGTTGGGACTTGAATGGCAATCAATGTCCATTACCTACATATAATGCCTATCCCTGCCCTGCGCTCTGTGTGCGTGATATATCGGCATGTCCAGAAATTGTTCGCCCCTCATGTCCTGCTGGCCAGACATTTTGTGTTGACGGCTCATGCCGAGAATCTTGTCCCATGAATCTTGTATCTGAATGCTCCTGCCCTGGTGCACCATCATTGGAAGGTGGCGCTGTCTATAAATGTAAAGATACTGCTCGTGTCAATGTTGAAAATTTTGATGCTGCCAATAAGCAAGCTCAAACTGAAGCTGCTTGTAGCAACTATCTCGGTGTATCTTCGAACCTTTCTAGTTGGAACCCTAACCCTCAGCCTATGATGTGGGGCGCATGCCCTACTCCTGATTACGGCCAACTTACTTTTATTGAGCCAGTCTTTATCGCTTATTACGTCTTTTACGGTTCTTGTGCATTCTTCCTTATTGCTTGGTCCTGCTACAAGTTTGTCAGGGAAAAGGCCATCAAAGCTCGCTATCATCAAGTGCGTGAGACCAAGCGTGATGCGTACAATGGAGATAATGAAAAGAAAGAAGGTGATGGTGCGGAGAGTACCAAAGGATCTGACATGTCTTCTTCCATGAATTCTGAAGATCAAGATGAAATGACCATCAAGGCTTATAAGCGTGATTACTTTGGTACTATGTGCTTTGTCTTGTACATATTGCAAACTTTGGGTATGATTGCTTACATGATTTTGATCACTTACGACTACTATCAAAATTACCTCTTCTTCCGCGGCAATGCCCTTGTCCAATCGAGCACTTTCATAGGCCAATGGTACATTTTCTTTATCTGGTTTGCCACTCTCACTGTCTTCAAGAGCCGTATCTCCAACTTTTTCCGTCTCCAATGCATGTATTCTCAAGGCCAATACGTCCAAGTAGAGCGTCCTGAGCCCGCAGTCATTGTTTCCACTGATGACGATGACAAAATTACGCAATGTGTTCGTGTTATGGAAACCAATGCTAAGCGTATTTTTGGCCTTGATGTCGTTATTGCTACGTCTGCCTTAGAAAAGACTGGCAAGGGTACGAAATACTTTATTTACCAATGCACTCGTTATGTCTACCACCCTGAAACACAGCTTTTCAAACCTCATCATTATGTTCTTGGTGAAACCAATGCTGAACTTGCGCAACTGACACAAGGCCTGTCTTCGCAAGAAGCTTTGGAACGTGAAGAGATGATCGGGCCCAATTTCATTGAAGTCTACGTGCCCAACATCCCTATGGCTATTCTTCGTGAATTTTCTTCGTTCTTTTACATCTATCAGTTCACTGCTCTATGGTTATTCTACTATTTTGCGTACTGGCAGGTGGGTATCGCTGATACTGCTGTCATTCTCGTTTCTGCCATTGTCAAGGTCTATGTTCGTCTCAAGTCTGAAATACGTATCAAGAAAATGGCTGAATTCACTGACAGCATCCAAATCATGCGCGATGGCCAATGGAAAGACGTGTCTACGGCTGACCTAGTTCCTGGTGATGTATTTGAGGTTGTTGAAGGTAAAACTGCTCCTTGTGATGCTGTTGTGTTGACGGGTAATATTGTTGCGGATGAGAGCTCGCTTACTGGCGAACCCCTGCCTATCCGTAAGTTCCCTCTCCGTGCCAACGATCCTACCGAGTATGATAGTATGGGTGCTGGCAAGATTTCTACTATTTTCGCTGGCACTATCATCTCCCAAGCCCAACGCACTGAGCACGACACTCCCGTCACTGCTTTGGTTATGAACACTGGCACTGCTACTGATAAAGGTGAATTGGTCAAGAAAATTCTTTTCCCTACCCGCGTTTCGTTCATTTTCGATGAGCAAATCAAGATTGTTATTCTGATTTTGCTCTGTTGTGGTTTGATATGTCTTGGTTTGGCTATTTGGCTGTATACTAGCGGCACCAGTGCTTGGTTCTATGCCATGTTTGCCATCTGTCAGCTGGTCTCTCCTTTGCTCCCTGCTGCTCTTGTCGTCGGCCAGTCTGTTGCTGCTGGTCGTTTGCGCAAGAAGCAGATCTTTTGTGTCGATCTCCCTCGTATTCTGATGGCTGGCAAAGGTACAAAGCGCGATTCTTATAATGTCTTGGGCTAATCTTATAACTAACTTTTTTTTTTTTTTTTTTTTAATACATCCTGTAGTCCAACTTTTCTGCTTTGACAAGACTGGTACATTGACCAAAGAGGGTCTTGAATTCTTTGGTGCCAAGCCCATCACTGATATTGACAATATTGTCGATCAACGCGCCAGCGGATGTGAGCCTCAATTTGACGAACACATCGAAAACATCGATCATGTCCCTAGATTGATGCAAATCGGCATTGCTACCTGTCATGCTGTCACTACTCTGAATGGCCAGTTTATTGGCAATCCTGTTGACATCGAAATGTTCCGTTCTTCCAAATGGACATTGAAAGATGAGCCTGAAGACGAAGCCTACGTCGACACATTAACCCCTCCTATGTCTGCCCCTGGTGAATCTGGTGCTCCAGTCCATGTCTTGAAACGTTTTGAGTTTGTCCATGCCCGTATGTCCATGTCTGTAGCGGTTCTTGACACTTACACAAACAAGGTTCACATCTTTGTCAAGGGTGCCTATGAAAAGATCAAGGATTTATGTAACCCCAAATCCATCCCTGTTGACTATGACTCTATTACAGCGGGATTAGCTCGCCAAGGCTGTTATGTACTCGCTCTTGCTCATCGCGAACTCGAGCTCGAACAGATTGGTGGTATTGAAGGCTTCCGTAACTGGAACCGTGATCAAATGGAAGAACAAATCAATTTTTGCGGTTTAATCGTCTTCAAGAATCAGCTCAAGGAGGATACAACAGAAAACATTTTGGAGTTGAAGCGTGGTGCTACTCGTACAATCATGATCACTGGCGATACTGCATTGACTGGTGTCTACATTGGTCGTCAATGTGGCATGGTCAATGAGGGCTCGCGTGTATTTTTGGGCGATTTTGACAAGTCTATGGGTCGCATTGTTTGGTCTGATGTGGATGAGCCTGATGTTTTCCCTGATGTAAATATCGATGAGGTTCTATTGAACCAGGCCCACACTCCCTGTGAGCTGGCAATGACTGGTAAAGCGTTCGACTGGCTCTGTGAGACTGATTTGATTAGAAAGTATCTGTTGGATACTCGTGTTTTTGCTCGTATGACACCCTCAGGTAAAGTCAAGTGTGTGCAACTTCATATGGAAAGAGGTATTACTGCAATGACTGGTGATGGTGGTAACGATTGCGGTGCTCTTCGTGCTGCTCATGTTGGTATTGCCATGTCTGACGCTGAGGCTTCTATTGTGTCTCCTTTCTCCACTAGCAATCGTAGTGTTCGCTCCTGTGTTGAATTGATTCGTCAAGGTCGTGGTGCCTTGGCTACCTCTATCACCAACTACAAGTATCTGGTCATGTATGGCCAAGTAATGATGATGTTGAAAATCTATACTTTTTATTTCTCGGTTACTCTCTCGCAAAACGTCTGGATTGCTGTTGATGTCTTGATTACCGTACTGCTTACCTATGCCGTTTCTCAATCTCACGCTGCTACACGATTGGAAGGCCAAAGGCCCACTGCCAGATTACTTGGCCCTCAAACGCTTGCCTCTGCCATGGGCCTTGTTGCTATTAATTGGATTTTCTTGGCCAGTGCTTTTGACATGTTGTTCAAGCAATCGTGGTTCCGTTGTCATGAATTTGACGCCTCTGCTGTTGACATCTCCAAGTGGTGGCTGTTGGCAGATAACTATGAAGCTGAAGTTCTAGCCTTGGTTTGTCTCTTCCAATTCGTCAATAACGCTGCTGTTTTCAACTATGGTTATAAGTTTAGAAAATCCTTCTGGAGAAATTACTCGTTGGTATTCCTGTGGCTATTGTACATTGCCATTGTATCCTATTGGATGTTGGCTGGCCCTAACCGATTTGGTTGCCTGTTCAGATTTAACTGTGGTACAAAGGAAGTGCTAAGTGAACTCGGCTATCCAGTACCTCCCACTTACATTGAACCTTACAATACACCTTTGGGCCATAACATCATGCCTTCTGACTTCCGTTGGAGACTTTGGGGCTTATGTCTTGGTAACATGGCAGCAGGTCTCGCTTATGAAAAACTGGTTGTCATAGGCCCTGCTCATGCTTACCTTGCGAGAAGATTCCCTGTAGACAGACTACAAAAGAAGGTTTAGACAAGAAACCAGATGTAAATATAAAATAACTCATCCACTTTTTCACTGCAATTACCTATTATATTCTATTACTTTTCCTTATGCTCAACTTTTGTTGATCATATTACATATCCAAATTGTATTTTAAAGCTTCCAATAAAGAAACGCTTTTCAAAAGCCAAAAAATTGACGATTTAACATTTTATGTATTTGTTTAAAGAATATCATCAACATAAATAGCCATGTTGAGACGCGATAAAAACTATTGCTCACGCTCAAAAATATTCAAAGCAAAGCTGCAACTGACAATGCTCAGATAGCCCTGATCATGGCTGAACTAATCATGCTTAGAAAAGAAGCTGCAGCTGGCCGTATCATTCCTGCAGAAAATTAGATGGCCGAGAAAATACAGTTAGCTCTAAAGATATATCGCAAGTCGTCTTAGTCCACAACAATTTGACACTACTGGCTAATACTTCTGAAGTTTACTTGAGATATGTCACTTTAGACATCCACCTAAAAGCAAACGTTGATTATGGGCCCTCTTCGAAATACTTCTATAAAAGCTTATCCTGTTCAGTTATTGTTAGCTCTGATGGAAAAAGGGGGGGGGGGAGAAGAATACGAGGATAACATTTACAACAGATGCCTCGATGGATATGAAGCTTCTTCCTCTGCTCCTACTAGCATGTTGAAGGTGTGGTCTTCCCCTGCTCCGAAGGGCTTACTTGAGCGCCTTAAAGGTACATCTATGGGCAAGACAGACCATCGAGAAACCGGGGAGGAGGAGACCAAGAACTTGCCAAAAAATCTGCTTATCGGCTCAAATACAATGAACGTCCTCATTACTTTCGCCACAATAATAGCAGCGTCCGGGTTACCAGAATTGTTTGTTGGTCCTCATTCCTACCGAATTTACCATGGATAGTTGTTTTGAGGAAACCCAAATTTCGTAGTAAAAACTATGAATTATGAACTATGAACTAATCACTCAACAATTGCTCCACTAAAAAATACAAATGATCTAAAGGCATAGCCTCCCCACTCCATCTCTTTCTTCAATTAACCAATAATTGGAATTGCCATTCAAATCAGTTGCACAAACAAATATTAACATTACAACAACCAATTTTTGTAACTAAAAAACCTAGATCAAAAAAACCATCTAAAAGAGAATATAAAAGTTTATTTGCGATCGCAGGAAGCATCAAGCTTCTTCTTACTAGATGAGCAGAATTTCAGTAATAGCTACTTGACGTGAATTTTATGATAGTTAAACGAGTGTACATGTCTTAATAGTAAAAGGTAGTTTATATCTCGTAACCAAGCCCTCGTAGCAGTATGTAACTCTTTTTTGAGATCACATGTACTGTTGTCTTTACTTTGCTTCATCCTATTAGTATCCAAGTGAATCTCGCTTGGGTAGATGAAATCTTGCTGTAAATCTTTGATGGCTATATTTTTTCTTGTTTTCCTTTTGCAAAATGACAATGTATTGATTCACAAATATATCATAACAACTTTATTAATATCTTTTAGAAACATGGTTTGACATTTGGAAAATCCTAATGCAAATCGATTATTTGAGTGAATCTTTTTTTTTTATCTTGAGTTTGACAATATAAATGGATGTAATGAATCGAGTCTGCATAAATCGAGAGAACACAGGTGTGATCAGAGTCCAGACGTCTTTGTCGTGCGCTTCTGTTTCTGTAAATATTTGTATGTTTAGCCTCAAAGAGATGTATAGGCTTCCATTTTGATTTCCTTTGAAAATAGAATGTAATACTAGAAGACGTTGAGGGCCTGCTGTTGACAGTTATTTCGAGGTCTGTCTTGTTCAATTTGCTGACACTACTTTCAAATATGTCTTGAATATCGATTGATAGGTACTCCAAATTCAAGCCAATAAAGGTCAGCGCGAGGTTGTTCTTTTCGGTCATGATTTTGCTGAAATCGCATTCATTCAATTCTAGTTTTTTTAATGTCAAGTAGAAGCATGAAGCAATACTTTGTACTAAATCATCAGAATAGGTAAAGTAGCTTTCAAATCGGATACACTTGATAGGTAATTTTTTGTGCGATTTGTAGCTGTTGAAAGTGTTGGTGAGCTGCTGAGTGTCTCGTGACAGGGAGCCAGATAATGTCAGTTGGTTGAAGTTGTCAACGTTTTCAGTCAGATACTCCAGCAATTCTTGATTCACGAAAACAGTGTCAATGGCCAGCGTCATTAGCCGGGATTTGATGGAGAATAGCTTTGATCTGTCTCTAGGGTACATGTGTAATCGAGCGCTGAGTGACAGAAAGTTACTGCCGAACAATTGTAACGTTTCTAGCTGTGGACAAGCGGATAGAACATTGTGCAAGACAATATCATTATCAAACTGCAGTGACAAACTCCTCAAGACAGTGAAATGGCTCAAATAAAGACCGAGGTCCATGTTGCCTAGTACATCGCGAAACGTGTTGCTGCTTACATTAAGCGATAATTGAGTGATCTTTTGAGAATAATGATTAATTGCCACGAATTCTCTGTCTCTGATAACTCTATTAACTACACTAAATGGTACATAGATTGTTGTTAAGGACTGCATGTTCAGCTCTTGTCTGGCCTGGTACATATGCTCGAGAAATTGGTTGCTGTCATGCATCAAATGGAGTGTTTGCAGGTTGGTGCAAGCGTTCAAAATACGCACAAGAATGTCTCTTCTTACAATGTATCGGTCGCTTGCCTTTTCTGCAGTTAGGGACAAACAGCGTATATCACCGCCGTTCATATGCTTTGGTTCAAAGAATAGCTGTCGGTACAGCATTACGACATCTTCGCTGCCTTGCAGTTGAATATACCCATTTAATCCAGGTAAATTTACCGTGTACCAGGCTTTACAAACTATCAGGCATTGCTGCTTCAAGTGACGAGGTAGAAGCCCAAATATCTTGTCGAGAATCTCTATGGGTAGCTCTGATATATGCATTGCCATGTATCTACCTCAAATAAAGAGATAATGATAATTAAAAAAGAGGGCAAAAGAGGTGTAGAGAGACAGACAGTTGCTTGCATACAAAAGTAAGCCGTTTGTGCTTTGACTGCGACTAAAAATCAAACTTGATTTGAGGTACAGTGCTGTAGTGTATGAATGTTACTCACCATTGATGTCTGTCATTGTTCATAATATGTAGTTTATGCTTGAAACAGGTGCTCATGTCATCATATGGTATACAATCTGGATTCGTATACTGCATGTCATTTCCGGTCAGAAATACCATATTTAACAGGCCTTAGAAGCTACAGGGAAGCTCATTCTTGCTATTCCTTACAATATTTGAAGGCATTAAATTCAATAGTTTTTCGATTTTTAGGCACCAGTGATGATGACTCGCTACTGCTTGCAGTGAATACCTTTGCGATTTATTTTGCATATTCAAATAAAGATACCACGTTACCTGTATGGTAAAATCTCTCATTGCTATGTGTATTGCGAAAAAACATTTTTTGTATTGAGAAAAGATGAACAAACTGCTTTGCTTTTTAGCTGATTACAGGGTAACTCACGAAATCAAAACCAAAAGCTGGTTTTGGAAATTGATTCGTTATATTTATTGGAAGCATAATTTTTAAAGTGAGGTATAAGAAGAGGCATAACTTGAGGAATGTATAAAGGGCAACTAGCATAGAAGAAAAAGATGTACATTTGTGAAAACGATAATGGTACAGTATATAGTGGACATAATTGTTGCATAAAGGTGTCGTAACGACAATACATGAAAAAAAAAAAACAAAAAAAATAGAAAGCAGGTATAGATACTACATACAAATAAAAAGAAAATCAAAAAAAACAAAGGAAATCATACATTGCCTATTCTATCATAGCAAGCCATTCGTCCATCGCTGGCTTATCGAGTGCTTGAAAGATATGTGAATCATAGAGGGTATCAATTGTAAAGAGAGTTTTGGGTTTCTATGTGTTTTGGGCAGATATGAGCAAATGGAAAATTAGAGTCAGAGCTGCTCAACTTACCGTTGCGTCGACTTCAGTATTATCGTGGTGCACACTCTTGATTTTTAGGATATCGATCTCGCTTAATTCAGATTGATCAGCATACAAGAAGAGGAAGTGTCTAATTGATGCCAAGTGTTATTGGCTATGAAAACTAGCTAAAGATATATATGATAGACTTACCTTGTCAGTACACACCAATATTTATCCCAGGCCTCAGCGTTTTCCGAGGCATTTTTACGCATTAGGTATCCTTTTTTGGTATTTTCTTCAGTTACAGGTATCAGGATTTGATGGGTTTGGGGTATCCAGCGACGCGCAGTCGGTTTGGCTAGTGTTTCTTGGGGAAATATTTGCTCGCTACTCATCTTCTTTGTGCTCCAAAGATCGATGATAGCTTGTGCGCTGACAGAGCCTGATTTAGGAGCAGCAGGAGTGCCATACAGACGGTCTAATTGCTCCTTCAAAAAAAGTTTGTGTCTGAGTGCATCCACCATTTCTCTACGCTGCATCTCTTGGCGCGATTGCTGGCATAATACGCGAGCTGGAGATGCAAGATGCTGTAGATCTTGACCTCCAGACAAGTCGGCCTTGTAATGTACGGTAAACAAGCTTGTAGTCTGTTTCTTGGTGGGGGATGACTTGGTGAAGAAATTGAGAATAAGCGACGAACGCTTGCTGTGTATCTTTTTCTTGATACTGGCAGCTTTTTGCTGGTCTTTGATGTGCACAAAGATATCCTTTTCGAAGCGCAGAGTAGAGTCAGGACATCGCACAGCCCAACTAAGTGTCAACGCAACTTTTTGTGTATTGGATGTAACGCCGTTTAGTAAACGAGTGTCGTGCAATGAGCTGTCCCAGGCACAATGAACATTGCTTTCTTTGCCGTTATGGGCGCTTGAAACTATATTAAGAGGGATATTCACATGGCTGACATGGGGTGACTCAACAACGCGATGTTTGTTATCAACTAGGCGGATATGCCCAATACGCAGGTCAACAATCTTGTCTAATGCTCCTGTGCTCGAGAGAGACAAAACGACGCGACGTTGTTGACCTTGTTGCAAGAAGAAGGTGTCGTGTTGGCCAAACATTTCGCCAATGGAAGCATGAGCTGGTTCCACAGGCACAGGTTTGTAATCGCCTTCAGGAGTAAGTTCGCAGATTTGAATTTGAGCAACCACATTTTGCGATTGTTTGCAAGGCATCATGTTGTGTTCAGTTACTTGTTCGTGTACAATCAATTCTTGCAGATAGTCTTGGCAGGGCTTACCAAACACTTCAAATGTGATGTCCTGAGTCTCTATGATCTGCAGCATTTCCTCGGTAATCGCCATTGACAGGGTTTGGTGATAGTTGAACTGAATAGACTCATCAGTGACAGCAATGGTATCGGCAGCAAACACGCCATCCAAATGACTCCCAAAAGTTGAAAGTCTAAACTGAGCATTTACGAGAGAGAATTGCTGTGGATTCAATCCAATTAATTCTAGTATGACAATTTCAAACACTAGCTGCTGGCCAACATGAAGCAATTTGCGAGGATTTTCATCTTCAACGGGAGCATCGTGCTGTTGGCAAGGGTGACGAACCGAGCGAGCAATGGGTGAGATCAAGACCTTGAGATGTCCCATGAGGCGGCCTGTACTGCGACAATGCACAGATAAGACGCTTTCTACAGGGACTTGTGTTGCCAAGTTGCGTAAGGAGATTTGTGCAAGGCCAACAAGTGTGAATTCAGGTGCTTCATAAAACATATCATCACCCTTGATGTATTTTTTGCTATCATCGCTATAAGAAGCACCCGTCAAATATCGAAGACGAGCCATGAATTTCTCTAGAGACCAGACATAGACAGAACCATGTTTCCTGTCCACCACCTGCACAGCCATGCAAGGTTTGGCAACTTTGAGTAGATCTGCATCATTGTGCGACATGGCTTGCGCCGAGGCATCATCGTGTATAACAGCGTACTGGTAAAAGACGTTTTTGCTGGCTTTGGTGGCCAAAGTGTTGGCCTGGCGCACGAACACGTCGTGAGTGAGCATGGCTTGAGCCATTGCAACGTTGTGTTGACGTCTCCAATGGTCAACTACTTTCTGTACTACGATGCGCTCTTTTGGTGTAAATTCAATGGGTTGCTGATGTGAGTTCGAGATGCGGCTATTCAGGCGGTGCAGCTTGGCTTCATATTTTTTACGATGGAGCTCCATATTTTGCTCTAAAAGCGAACAAGACGAAGATACAGTGTTTGCGTCTGTTGTATAGGAGGTATTGTCGTCGTCCAAGAAGATCGAGGATGTCGTTGTAGAGTAATTGCTGCGAAGTGCTGACGACGATGACGAGCATGTTGACTGACGCTTGCGGATCACTCGCACCTTGGCAACATCGTCGAACAGCTTATCAAGATCTTCGTTGGTAAAGCTTTCGAACTTGGAGTCATTGATGTATGAATTAAGCATTGCTTCACGACGAGCAAAGTTCCAATCCATCACCTCATTTAAGGGGGGTGGCAGTGCTCCGTCGCCAGATGAAGTAGGAGATGGGGGTCCGCATGGGCTATCTGCTCTGTTAGTTGGCTGCAGCTGGAGTTGTTGTTGTTCCCGTTCCTTCATTGCTTCGCCAGGATTATTGAAACGGAATACATGGTGATCACCCAAGATGATGCGGTAGCCACTTCGGAGACGTTTTGGTTCGGAAATGCGCATGCCATTTACCATGGTGGTACAGTCGAGGCGAGGATAGAGAGTGACAATGTCGTCTGTATTATCAAAGTAGCAATGATTTTTGTGAATGTTACTGCCGCTTAATCGAATGGATCCACTGCCGTCTGTTCTTTCCTCCTCTTCATCCTCGACGAGGCCTTGATCAACGTGTGTGATTCCTGGCTTGATGTTGTACATTAGGCATTCAGACATGAGAGGATCCTCGTTGAGGTTGATCAGATAAGGAACTTCTTTGGGTGTATACAGACCAACGTTATTCTTTTCAATGGTGATGCCGAGGTGTTTGAGTGATTTCTCTCTATCAATATGGATCTTTTCTGTATTTTGGATTTTTTCTTCCCATGTCTGGTTCAATTCTCCAAGTAATTTCTCTGTCATTTGCAATTTATCGACCATTTCTTCTTTGGTAAGCTGTGTAGTGTTACCGGAAGCATCAGTGAAAACTACCGTTGATTTCGAATTGGCTGGGAAAGTTGGCGATAATGAATTCGGTCGTGTTGTTGCAGCAGCGTTGTTGTTTGATAATCGCTTTTTCGTTGGATGCGCAATAGCTTGAATTTTCTCTACTTCTTCTGGTGCATAAACCATCAGCGCTTGACGCAGCGCGTCGACTTCGTCTTTCAGTTCACGCACAATCTTGGCATTTGGATCTTCGTTCACTACAGCTTTGGTCTTTATCTTCTTGGCCTGATCAGCATAGCGCAATGTGCTAATCGTCTCGTCGTAATCGGCAGGCGAAATCGCAGCAATCATGCAAGTTTTAGAGTTGCCGCCCAGAGAATCTTTGAGAAGCCATGTCAAAACCGAATCACGAAAAGGCACAAAAGCTTCTTTTGGTTTCTTGCTTTTTTTAGATGTCGATTCAGCTGAGGCTTGTTCAGCGAGTCCTGCGATGACTTTGCCAAGTGTTGTGAGCGATTTGTTGATGTTGGCTCCTTCTTTTAATCGAACGCCGGTTGCACCAGTGCTGTTTGCACGTTCACTGCCGGCTAAATCAACCAAACTATATATAGATGAATTTTAGTAAAAAAATAAAACTTAAATATTCTAATAGGTTTTATGTATTATATACCTAATACGGGCCACTTTATCTGTCACTTGTTTGGTAACTGGATCCAATATCTTTTGCGTAACGAAAATGGTGAATACAGCATGCGAACGTGAAGATGTCTCGTTCATATTTGTAGCTGCGACCGTGCGAGCTTTGTTGCCTTCGTCCATAAGCTGATCAATGTTTTCAAAAGAGTTGACAGCAAGACGTGATAGATCTTGTACATATGGTCCCAAGACCGGGTGCTCTCTGACTTTAAGGTTGCTTTTGTTTCGAGGATTCAGCAGATCACGCACTTTTTCGTTGTAAATTTCGATGTATGAGACTTCCACCTGAAAGTCTAACGATTCTGTTTTCGTAGAGCTAATTCGATCGAATAATTCTGAGCAGGTTCTAGGAATGACACCTTTGTCCTCACCATAACCCATCTATTTTAAATGCTTAATTTAGCTGTGTAACGGCAATATATGTATGTACATGTGCACATACCATAGAATAAGATTTACCAGAACCAGTCTGACCATCTGCTACAAATGTTAGTAAAATAGGAACACATACAAAGCAAACATGACACTTTACAAGCAAATAGACAGCAATTGTATCCATTGAATGCATGATCCAGCAATTCTCTACCGAGGTCATTATAAACAAGTTCCTGATCTGCGAAATTGTCGTCGTCTTTATCCGCAGACCAATAAGATTGATCAAAAGTGAACGCTTTTGGATCTTCTGCTGAGCCAGGTGGTTTGCTGATGATGGTTTTATTGCCTTCCATACGAATAAGACAAGGCGCACCTCGAGCCTTTTCTATTTGATATTGTTAGCAGGATTCAACAACAATGAAATCATTAGGTACCTCGAGCATTTAGTGGTCTACAACGCACGACAACTTTAATATTACTTCCACTCATGTCGAATAATATAAATTATTGGCTGTCAAGATGATGTTTGTTTTGCTATTGTGTCAAAAAAAGAAATTTTGAATGATAAAAAAAAAATAAAAAATAAAAAAAAAGTTAAAAAGAAAGAAAGAAGCACACATGAAAAACTGTACATTATAATTGCTTCAAAAGCAGTAACCGAGGGGGTCTTTCAAGCGATTAAACAGATTTGGAAGGTGCTTGCAAACAGCAGATTAATATGAATTAAAATAATAATGTAAACCAGGCTGAGTATAGCCCCTTTCTCCGACTGTGCCTCTGCCTCTTTCTCTTCCTCTATCTCTGTCTTTCTCTCGCTCTTTAATTCCACATGGATCAACTCCTATACTACATGTCTTTCACGGAAAATACAGGAGTATGCTTTTTTTTTTTTATACTATTTATAGTGTATTATAAATAGTAAAGCACTTTCTTTTTTTTTTTATTTCTTGGTAGCATTATTAGCAGCTGTGGCTAGCTTCTTTAGATCACTACCAATCACTTCGCTCTTGCCACTGCTATAAAAATTCAACAGACATTCCAACTTCCATTTTTTCCAAATCTCTTGAGAAGGAAATCCCATCTTCTCCCACTCTTCTTCTTCTCCCATTTCTTCATCTTCTTGGTCGTCATCCTCCTGGTCAATCTGATCTTCATAGCGTAGCATAAAATTAGGTCGGTGATCTGTAGACAATTCGCTGATAAAATTAGCTGCGTCTACAGCCAACCGATCATGACGTTCCAGTAACTGATTCCACTGATTCAATTGACTGTAAATAAGCTGCTCGTCATCTGCATTATGAGACATCTGGCTGGTAGTAGTTGCGTTATTGTTATCCGATAATAATTCCTGGGCAATCGTCGCTTGAGTCTCTGCTTCCAGTTTTTCTATATCTGGAATGAGTTTGGTTCTTAATAAAACACTCAAAATGTTGGTTTCTTGTTCAGTAGTTGTGGGTATATAAGGATGTACCATGAGCTTAGGCAAAGTAGCATTGCTGGCCTTCTCTGTATAGTTGTAAAAGTCTTCAGAGAGGGACGCGAACTTTGCTGTCAGCATGTTGAATTTATTTAGTAAATCTGGCCATGTAAAAGGAAATTTGGGTTCTTTTAAATAAGTGAGATGAGTAGAAAACGTCTCTTGAAGTGACCATAATTTCCCCCGGAGAGCCTCTAGTTCTTGGTATGTGTTTGGGTCAAGCTGTGCCTGCAGTTGTGATGGTTCCATTGTTGTTGTAGGGAAAAAAGGAAGAGTGGATGCTGCTCAGTTGGATGTTGCTGCAGAACTTATTTCAATGTCCGATCTTTCTTTTTCTTTTTCTTGTTCAAAATGTCCAGATTTGACATTCGCGAGTCTGTTTTTTACAAAAATCTAAATAAATTGAATATAAAGTATGCAGGGCTCACTTAATTATAATCGTATAGAATTCAAATGCGGTTCAAATTATGGTATTTGCATACACAATTTGTACTAAAACTTTTGAGTAAACTGCGATATTTGAAAAAGCAGTTATTTCACAAAAATCTGCATCGAGTATATGTAATGGCCAAGTAAATGATTTGATGTAAGAATTGACGGCATTTTGGTCATTTTTGGCTTTGGAATAGCATATCAAAAAATTATTTTTTGTGGCTGATTTCCGGAAAATTAGTTTTTACGCTTGTTCGCCCTTGTCCTAGCAAGGAGAAAAAATAAGATTTTTAGTGAATTTTCATAAGCGACAAAAAAAAATCTTACAAGTGCTATAGTATATGAATACTGATTGCCAATAATAGTTCTGGCTAATTCCGAGGCCACTACGGCTTGAAAAAGTGGCTCAAATTGACCTTTAAAGTTACTAGTTTTTATGTGATTTTGGGTATAGAAATCATCGTACACACCCTGCATGGCTAATCCCAAGACACGAATTGAATAGAAAAAGTAGCTGAAGGCTGGGTAACGTGCTTGGGCTCAGATGCTGCAACTTTTATATTGGTGCTGTGGCAAAGCTGCTCTATTTTCAGCCATAAACTAGCATAAATATTCATGCATAGATAATCCGTAGTAAATAATTGCGACATTGATCCATGTTGCCAAGTACAAATGAGCAGTAATTGATATAAAAAAGATGGGCGATATACTTTGATATACATCTAACTGCATAACCTACCATTCTCCGATACCAGGATATGGATAAAAATATTCAACAAAACTCTGATTCGGATCCCAAGTGCTTGAAATCATTGACTTATGGTTAGGCCAGTTTCTAAAATGCGACTCACCATAAATTGCTACACATGAGGTGTGTAAGAAAAAAGGAATAGACCACGAGCTTTATGTTGAATAATTTATTTTAATATGATGTTTTTGATATGTGTGTGCGTGTGTGGATAAAAATACAATAAATTTATATATAAGGGACAGAGGGAAATACAATACAAGGCTCGTTAGCTTTGCTCTTGTTGCTGCTGTTGAATGGTATCCTTTGCTGCTTTTATCAGAGGGGTTAAAGTATACAGAGGGTCTGCCTTGCGTAGAAAAGGATGTCGTAGTAATTCGTCCGCAGTAGGCCTGAATGAAGGGTCCACCTGAAGACAAAGAAACAGAAAGTCTCTAAAGATATCACTCAAGGACTCAGGGTTCTGCAAATCAGGAGTACCATTGTTTGCAATCAGATAAAGTGCGCGCAATGGATTTTCATTCAGATAAGGTGGCTCGCCCTCGATCATCTCAATTGCTAAGATACCCAATGACCAAATGTCTACTTTTTGGTCGTAAGCCTTCCTAGTTACAACTTCTGGAGCCATCTACAATTTGTATATAAAGAGAAGATTAGCATTTACTCAACTTTTTTTTTTTTTTTTTTTTTTTTTTTTT
>MU619315.1:112981-136582 GCA_025201805.1 Parasitella parasitica
TTTTGCCATTCTTTACCCAATATGGTGTGCCAACGAGTGTAGTACGTTTTGATGTAGGTTCATGCAATTGTGCGCAAAAACCAAAATCAGCTGTTCGAAATTGACAGACATTACTCTCTAGGTCATGAAAGATCCAGTAAAAGACTTACTTAATTTGATATCGCCTTTCATGCTCAACAGTACATTATCACTTTTGATGTCTCTGTGAATCACGCCATTTGCATGAAGATGCTTAAGACCTTCAAGCACTTCCTTGCAGATAGCAGCGATTTGACCTTCCATAATCAAGTTACATGTAACAACGTCAGTAAGACTTCCGCCCTCCATATATTCCATTACAACCCATAGATCTCCATTCCAAAGATAAGATTCGATAAAATTGACAATATTTTTTTGCTGAGACCGCTTCATCACCATAATCTCATTGATGATTAGCTCTTTTTTGGGTTGTTTATCCAAGTTCATCTGTTTGATGGCTACAGGATTGGCATAATTTTGTTGCCTATGAGCAATAAAGACACCGCCAGAAGCACTAGTATTAAACAGGATTAACTACATGATTTCCTACCATATGAACGGCTTACCCTTGTCCAATCTTAACCATATTAGAGTAAATCAACATAGGATCCGTGTTTAAGCATAGTTGTTTTAGCTTACGAATAATATCTTTATCTTCCATGCTCTTTTTTTTGCTTTTGGGTCTCGATTTAACAGTGCCAGGAGGTCCAATTGTTGATAATAAAGGTGGCTCGTTTTTCATGGATATCAATTGAGGCAAATCCATCTCCCTATCCCCAATTGAAGCAGTAGATTCAGAGTTGATAGAATAAACGTCGTCGACGAATTCTTTATGCCAATAAATATTAGTTTCTTCAGGTTTCAACTAACATACAAAGTGTGACATTTACCATCTTCTGGCAACTTGTTACTTACAGGTACAACATGGTCATGAGTTCCTGTTTTCGTAGCTGACGTTGCTGCTGTAGTTGTTGTAATTTTTTTTGCTGTATTTGCAGAGACCTTTTAAAAATAAATTTAACGACTCATACAAATTCTTGCAAATTTCGTTTCTTACCAACCCATCGCTATTTTCCTCTTTAGATTTTGTAATGCGCAGTGTAGAGAAACGTCGAAGCGTCTTTTTGAAGCTTTCGCTCGTGGACATTTTTGGTTCTTGCTGTGATTCATCTTCATTTGTACTGGCTGAAGCACTAGACGTCGTCTTTGGTATTTTATCCCATACCCCGTCTTCAATCGTATGCTGTGTAGCATCTTGCAAGAATTCGATTGCATGAATGACAGCCTAGGTCGGTAACAACTTAGCACCATATTAGCATTGATAGCCTGCGGTATATTTACCTGTGGATTGTTCTCTTGCTCTTGCTTTGTGATACCACTTTGTGTAAGCAAGTTTTGCCACTCTCCAGGAAGGCCCGTAAATTCACCTGTATCAGAATCAAATCCAACATGTGTAACATGAACTGTATTATAAGGTGTTGATATATCCATTGGTGGTGATGGGGGCGACGATGTATTGTTGCTATCCTTTGATAAAAAATCTATTTGTTCAATATTTCAGTACCTGACCAAGGAAAAATGTTGTCATTGACTACTACCGTTGAAGTTTCCCATGAATTTATCAATCACACCTTTGAACTTTGTTCTTTCTCGAGGCTTTTCGGTGCTCGCGAAGGGAAGTCTACTATGGCCATTAATAAAGAGCGAAGCAGGAGATTGCAATAATGTGGAGGGTATTTGCTCCCCATTTTGGGACGAATTAGAGCCAAAATTAGTTGTTACTAGTTTGGGTGATCTTGACATGCTTCAGCAATAAAATGTTTGTGTTCAAGGGATGTAATGTTTGTAAAAAGGGGTAAAAAAATAAAGGGACCGAGAAAAAAACAACCGAAAGAAAGAGAGGGGGGAAAAAGAAAATCAAAGAAATCGATTTAGAACCACTCAAAATATAAATGGAAACTAGAATAATTGAATGTATCACTTTCTTTTTTTGTAGATGCTTGCAAATTTAAACACGCAATAAGAAACAGAAGGATATATGATCAAAGAGTACACTGACACTGAGGAGTATATTGTCGTCATTTCAAAACACAGCAACGCTTTCCATGCCATAAACTTCACATTGGGAATAGAAAAACAGAAACAGGAAAAAAAAAAAAAAAAAAGTCGTCTGATTATTTCCCGCACAGGTAGATAGTATCCTACAGAGCCAGCTTTTTCTTCATACACATATATTTTCCTATATTCAACATGTCAATAAATTCTACTAAACCTCGAAGAGTATTGATTGGTTATGACCATTCTGTTGTATCTAATGCAGCTATGGAATGGATTGTCAATAAACGAGCTGTGTTTGCTGATGATGAAATTACGCTGGCTATTATTGTCAATGATGATGCGATAGCAGTTGAGGGAACATTTGGTTTAGAAGCATCAGTGGCTGGTCCTGCAGGTTGGCTAGCAGACGATTACAGAGAGCGTGTATCCAAAGTAGAAAGGGATTCAACTAAAGCATTGAATGCTGTAGTGACATGGTTTGCTAGTAAAGGAGTAAGTTTTTTGATTAATGTATCATTCTCAAACTGATATAATAATCATACAATAGATCACAGTTAGCCCGAGAATTTTAAGTGGTGAACCAGGAGAAACCTTGAAAGATTTCGCAGAAGCAAATCAAGTCGATCTGGTGATTGTTGGTAGTCGAGGATTAGGTTTTCTTAAGAGGTAAATAAAATAACATGTTTGATTCTCGAGATAAATGTACTCATCTTAAAAAACAGACAATTTATTGGGTCTGTATCTGATTACTTGATTCATCACTTGAAATGTTCTGTACTTGTGGTCAAAGATGATTGTAATAGCAAGGATGAAACCATTCTAACTTGATGTAAATTTTTAAAAAAAAACAAATTCCATATAATGATGTTATGGAGCACAAGAGCCTTTTACATATACTGCATGACGAGTCAAATTTAGAAACTGCATAGTCAACAAATTAAG
Source organism: Parasitella parasitica (assembly GCA_025201805.1). Classification (NCBI taxonomy): domain Eukaryota; kingdom Fungi; phylum Mucoromycota; class Mucoromycetes; order Mucorales; family Mucoraceae; genus Parasitella; species Parasitella parasitica. The sequence continues at coordinate 116,000 of MU619315.1, forward strand.
CCTTGCTGTATTAATAAATAAACAATGATCAAAAATCGTAGATATATAAGGAGGGAGAAAATGAATCTGTCTTCTTTTTTGCTATATCTTCATGCGTAATGCTCAATTATAATCATCGTCGTACTACATCTGATGCTTCTACTACCTCTAATTGGTCTTGCGAATCTTACAACACAAATTCACATTCTTTTCTATTAAACGAGCCATCAAGGCAGGTCAATGTCAAGTTTTCCAAAGTCATTATTGTCAACGATACAACCACTGCTTATATCATGAAGGACCCAGCAATGCCCGGTTCAACAAAGGACGTCATTGATCGTTACTATTCAAGTTAATTTGTATACAACATGAATAGCAAACAACTTTATACAATCATATTCTGTAAATAATTTCCAAATTTCATGTAATAAAATTTTGCTAGGGATGTTAAACATCGATTCAAATTGAATAACTTGTATAGTTTATTTTTTATAAATAGTTTAGATAGCATTTATTCCGAGCTTTACTTAATAAAGGAACCCTTGAAGCGTATTTATTACACAAGCACGATTGATTGTTAACTTTAGTAGTAATTTATTTTTGGGACCTTTTCATCTAGTGTGTTCTGTTTTGCCCACTCTTCGCCTTCTTTGGTCATCCTTTTACCCAGATACCCAGAAAATCCAACAGTAGCAGTTGTCATACCAACCACAACAGCAATTATCATAATATTGCTGTATAGGATGATTTGATCTATTGTCAAGCTGCTTTTAATCATGATGACTTTGGCAACAAATTCAGCCATTAAAAGAATCCCCCAGGCAGCACAAATAACATGGCAAAATTTACGATAAAATGGACTCCCTTGCCATATCCATTCTGACCTCTCCATTGACTGACTGTTTCCTTCTTTATCTTCTACTGCACTGGTGGCTGGTCAATTAGCATTTGCTTTGTGAATAAGAAGATTACAGGACGGATAATAAACCATTTCGTGCGAAGAGGAATAAGAGTAAGCAGAAAGAGCACACTGACTACGGCTGTCACTGTAGAATCACGCAGCAAGGTCAATCGAGCATCACCTTTATGTAAATTAGAAATATTTTCTTTGTGATATACCAATTTGGCTTACCACTTATAGCTGATAATATTGCTGATATAATAAAGCCTGCAACAAAAATACAGCCTAATATATCGACACGGCGTTTTTTCCAGAATACAAAAAATACATGTAGTAAAGGTGGTACACCAGATATAATTAAAGCTACAAGAGGGCTAAGCCATATTTTCAACAAATAATAAAGTGCTAATGGGATGCCAACATTAATGAAAAGCATGACCACAATTGGTCGCAGATAAGACCAATATAGTTTTATGATTTGCATTGAAGTTGGTTTCTGTTCTTCTTCCTGTTTTTGTGTATCATTGTTATTCTCGATACCCACTTCCTCGTCAACTGAAATCAATGAGGATGCACCAGATTTTGAATGCTGCTCTTGTTGGCGAATATGTTCATGATTTGAGTTACTCAGGTATTCTTTGGGGTCACTTTTTTTGGGACATTGTTGCATTTTGTACATTTATTGTTTGATTTACAGAGGTTATTCTTTACTGTTTAAGCTAAAGCGTCTATATATACGTTTTTTAAACTTGATGTGTGTGACAAAATCATAGCTAAGCACTCATACCATTTGCTAAGCAGATCGACAAATTTGTCTAGTTTAAGTCTCGATATCGCCAGTTTATATGTACAGTGACGCAGATCTACAAACAAAATGGCTGAATCAAACATAATTTCTGTTGACTTTGATAATTTTATAATTGCAATGTGGGTGTCTTGGTCGAGATCCTGGTTCAACATTTTTATTTGGCGCATATGATCATTTACAATACAAAACAAAAAGTAACACGATCATATGGACGATGTTGTATTTTAACCGCTGCATCAAAGAAAAAAGTCATTTTTTGTTTTGATTTGGAATGCTAATCGACTAACACATCTCGCTATCTGGGTCAGTGCTTTATTTCTCTTACATTCGAAAAAGAACTACGCTTCATATTGAAATGACATGGTTAAGTACAAAGCTTAAAATGAACGGCTTCTTTACACAGATATATTTGTATTGTTGGCATAATATCGATTCATCAATTTTTTGGTAAACATATTCTGTTATAACGTTTTATTTCACCACGGATCATAAATTTATATTCCCCTCATTCCGCAGCAATTTCTGATTACAAAGAGGATCAACCAACAATGAAAGACCTTTGGAGAAAGGTGGTTTATCATGGCAAGAAAAAAATTGGTATCTACGGTATGTTGAAGAGCAAAAGTTCGATTTTATTCATTGCTACTATTTCAATCAGAAAGAAATTACTTTTGCAGTTAAGTCTTGATATATGCTTCACCCAGTGGGAATATATATCATTTAGCCCTGATTATAAAGATATCAAACAAGTATAAAACGTGGCTTTAGTTGATTTTTTTGCGACTGTAGAGGCGCTTTGTATTTTATCAATAAAATTAAATGTTTTTTGTAGTCAATTGTTGAAGTATTGGCATTACGGTGTAGTAATACAGTATCTATCAAAATGGACCAGTGTATTAGTAGTTAACTCTAATCTTATTTTCGATTCACATTTGTGTCAAGACAATTAAACATCAAATTATTAAATTGGATTTTTACACATCAACCTAGCATAGAAAACAAAAATTCGCAGATTTACCTGAGATCAGAAAGAATAGTAGCAGTTACTAAATTCTACTGATGTATTTTATAGAAATCTTTACCTTAACATCTGTAATAAAATAAGTATGTTATCACCAAAGCTAGCTTGTCTACTATTGCAAGAAGTCAATGTACCACAATCATCATCACATCACCCTTAAAATAGCTCCTTTCTCTACGCTTACAACATAGCAAAAAGGCACGGTTGTAAAAAATATATTTTTCAAGTTGTGATGATATTGCTCCGTGGAAGAGGGTTTAATTGTATGTATGTTCGAACCCTACTATACCACCTTTTTACAATGCAATAATGAATGAATATGAACCAACAAAGCAGTTCTTTGTAAACTATTTGTGTGTAATATAACTAGAAAGAATCCCCAAGAACATATTACATACAATATAACAACGTATGTATGTATTACAAGTTTTTAAGAATAGGAGAAAGTATTGACGATATGAGCCAATCATTTCAAGATGGATTAATGCAAATGTATATAAAGAACTGCATAATTTACAGTAAACTGGGCAGTACTCGAAGCCATTTATTATAATGGAATTTTCAAGCAATCAAATTACATGTTCTGAATACAAAGTTGTTTTTGAATGGAAGAGTGGCCGTCGTTTAGCGGCACAAGATGATGTTGCATATATCTTGCCAAGTGATCAGAAGGAGGTTATCAGATTGAAACTAAATCATAAGCTTTGGAAGTAAGTTGGTTATGGAGTTTATTCGACATCATGTTGATTAACAAAATAATGGCCCTCAGAGGCATTCTTGGGGGGTAAGATACAAGCTACCGCGAAAAATGCCGTATACATTTGTTGATCAATCCACAAATAGATTATTCAAATCTCCCCTTCATGAAAAATTAACTGAAGGCATAAGAGTTCTTGATGTCGGGTGTGGCCCTGGTTGGTGGACTTTAGACATGGCTCGATTATACCCTAATTCCGAATTTGTTGGCATTGATATGGCTGATGTGTTTATTATTGAGGACATCCCTTCCAATGTCAAATTTCAGATCCTCAATGCTGGAACTGGACTTGACTACTTTCGAGATGAATCATTTGATTTTGTGTTTCAACGCTTTTTGGTGATGGCATTACCAACAGAGCAGTATATACGTTCAGTGGAAGAAATGAAACGACTTCTCAAACCAGGAGGAGCTATTGAAATCCTTGAATTAGTGAACGAATACACAAATGCTGGACCTGCTTTCAAAAAGATTAATAATTGGAGTAAGTCTTTGATTACCTGCCATTTTGTATACAAATTTAACTACTGGCTCTAGTCAATGAGGCTCTGGCTGCTCGTAATATGGATTCATATGTTGCTGATAAAATTTCTACCTATCTTGCTAACACTGGTTACCAGGATATTAAGGATATCGGTTATCATGTACCTATTGGGGCCTGGGGTGGAGATCCTGGAGAATTGTTTTTAGATATTCAGCGATTAGCTCTACCCGCTGTCAAAGTAATGATTACTGAATTAGTGTCTGTTAGTCCTCAAGAATATGATGACAATATGGAAGAGGCCTTTAAAGAAGTAAATCAATATACGATTTCTACTCGATTTAGACTTGTATATGCCAGAAAATAAATTAACTTGCATCAATCGCTTGGCTTTTGATGGATTTGCAATTTGCAGTATTTTGATTTAATAGCATCTCATTAAATAGTCTATTAAATGTTCTCCATGTCTGTAGCTGCAGGGCAAGAGGGTGCCCAATTGAATCCACCATTATCAGCGTCGTGACCATTGCCAGCAGTTTTCACCAAAATATTGAAAATATTCAAGCACCCCCGACGCTCTGACAAGGGGGTTTCTTTTACCTAAACACCATGTTGTTTCAACAATTATTGTCTACGACATCTGCTCGATTCAGTTCTTCTTTTAATACTGTGGTTGCACGCCCATCTATGCTTGGTCAAAGCAGCATTTTGTCCGCTAGGTAAGTGACAAATTTTCACAATGTCAAATGTCAAATGTCAGAAGCTTAATATACCTACAGTTTGGGTGCCTTCCGCACGCCAGCCATCTTTAACACCTTGGGAGCAACACAGATGCGTTTTGTTACATACGGAAACACTTACCAGCCCTCTCAGCTTGTTCGCAAAAGAAGACACGGATTTTTAGCTCGCTTAGCTACAAAAAATGGCCGTCGTGTCATTATCCGACGCCGTATAAAGGGAAGAAAGTTCTTGTCCCATTAGATTATATTTACATATATCACACACACTTGTACATTAAAGTTTTATATGGAAGCAACACTTTTATTCAATGCATTGGTCACCAGTGTCAAAAATTGGTTTGATGGAGTGTCAGATTTCAGCGTATTTTGGATCTCTCGACGGAATATTCGACCTTGTCTCCCCTTGTAAAGAGCCATGAGAGGCCGAACCATCAATGTCAACGGTGGAAATCCGTAATTGTCCTTATCTATCCGTGTTGAATACAGCCTGTCAGCATAATCTACAAAGACTATAAGTTCATTGATGCCACATCCTTAATGCATAGTCTATGTACCCAAGTAGTCTGATGTAATTTGCTCAATTGTCTTTATGTTTTGCAGGTTGTAGATGTATTTATCAATTTCTTGAAGAAATGTAGGGTCGTCCATCACTAGTTTATCACAATGAATTTGACGAAAAATAAGCAATTCGTCCACACATACCCTTTCTTCCAATCATGCATCCGTCAACTTTTTCTAGCATTAATTTTATGTGTTCAACGGTGGTGAATCCGCCATTGATGGTCATTTTTAAATCAGGAAATGCTGCGCTCAGATCAAACACTCGATTGTAATTGAGTGGGGGTATGCTTCGATTCTGCTTTGGCGATAACCCCTTCAAAATGCATTTTCTAGCATGGACAACTAAATGCGGTGGTGGTTTTGTAGTTCTTTGCAAAAGCGTTTCTACGTAGTTGTGTAAGAATGGAAAATCGTCCTGGTGGTCGATGCCTATCCTGCATTTTACTGTAACTGGCATAGTGATATGCCGCTTTTCCATCTCTGTTAGCATGTCAGCGACTAACTGTGGATATTTCATTAGCACTGCTCCAAATCTACCATGCTGCACATTGGGGCTAGGACACCCATTATTAATGTTAACTTGTGCGTAACCTTGATCTTGTAATATTCTTGCTGCCGTTGCCATAGAATCCACATCTGAACCGCCTAATTGCACTGTAACATTAGGCCTTGGTTTTCCAACAAATCGATGTAAATGGCTGGCGTGATTGATGATTGCATTGCTATGGTGCATCTCAGTATAGTATTCAAACCGATCTTGACCACTGATAATATATAATAGCTCGAGAAATTGCTATGTTACATTGACATTAGATGTAAGCTATGGCAATTAGACAGGGATCTACATACAGGGGTAGTTATATCAACCATAGGAGCAACACTGATAGGTCGCTCCAGTCTTGTTGTATGTAAGTTTCGACATGCTATGCGGAATGTCTTGCCAAACATCTTACTTGAAAGACAAGGGGTAGAAAGAGACGAACCATAGCAGTCAAATATTCCATTAGAGCTGAGTCAAAATGGAGGTTGTTAGCAGGTCAGTATTTACCTGACAGATCACGAATAGAGGGTTAGAAGTGAAAGCTACAGTAGGTATAATTGTGTACATATCGAAAGTACCACTAGAGTTTACTAGAATAGACTAGCAAGCAACAACGGATGGTGTGTAATGTGAAAATTTACTGATGTGGCTGCTCAAGAAGATAGTGACAGAAATGTCTTTCTTAGGTACCTATATCCATACAACCAGATTGCCGACAAGTGTGTTTACAATGTTTGCTGATTAGATATTTTTTAAAGATATTGACCAAAACGTGTTCAATGTAGCAGATAGTCAAATATTGTCAAAATGTGCTACAATTTATTAAGACGAATTTTAAAAGTGTTAAATGGTTGTCCATGAAATCAACACTCAAGCTATTGCCTAATTTTTCTTGGAGGCAATGATGTTTAACCCAAGATGGTTTAATTTAGATTCTTGCAAGGCTTTTTGTTCTTGCTTCATTACTTCACGAAGAACTGCTTGGCAAATCTCGTCCGTTTTCAAGCTAATACACAGAGGATTGTTAGTTTGATTTAGGAACAAGATAGTACAACCTACCCAAGCATCACAAAGAAATGATAAAAGAAGGGGACATTATTCATTTGGACATTTTCTTCACCAAATTGGGCATTAATGGCAGTGCAAATGGAATTAGAATTGGCAATCTTGTCAGGATCTTCCCTGTCCAGCTTTTTCTGCTCAATGCTAGATAATTGATGATTATGATTACGATGGTGATGCTGGTGGTGGCCGTGAACATGTTGATGGTGATTCTCCTGTTCAGATCCCTGGCTATGAGAATGAGGATTAAACCATCTTTGAGATACAGGGAGATTCGAGTCAAGAATTTTTTCAAAAATTGGTTTTTGGGTGGGGCCGGCTCTTTCGAGTCTTTCTTCTATGGATATAAAGTGGCCAGAACTACGTACGAGATCAAGACGATCCAAAAACCAGGAAATATCACTATCATTGATTGATGCAAATTGGATTTCTTCTGCAATCAAGATACCAGAATCAGAGAGCAAATCATAAGCATTTTTCAAGGCCTGCATATCAGCTTAATTTTCAAGATTATAACATATACTCAGAATGAGATACGCACCTGATCGACAGGATTACAGTGATGAAGTGATTTGCTGAACAGAATAACATCGAACTTTTGCTCAGGCTTAAAAGTAAAGATGTCCTCCTTCATAAAATGAACATCTAAGCCGGTAGATTTCCTCAAAGCCTGCTCAATGTCATCAGAGGGATCAATAGCAGTAATGTCAATCTTATCATGAAGGGCATCTTTCATTATCAGCGAAAAATCTCCAGGTCTGTAAAAATAATTACAAAAAAGAGCCTTTTCATGATTATACAGTGAGAGACCTACCCACAACCTACTTCTAGGAGTTTAACGATTTTCTCTGGGGATTTCGAATAAAACTTTTCATGCAAAAGGTCCTATGTCAATAGTTTTTTTTTTCAGCAGCTGCAATTTTAAATCAGAAAAAATCTTCAAACCTTCAAGTATTTTGTAAAGGGTTCATTCAAGATGAATTTGATTTTTTCAACGTTGGTCATTTCTTGAGTTTTCAGAAAAGAAGATGATAGAGAACCCCTACGATGTTATTTATGCTTTATTTAATTGCCCAATCTGCATTACTCAGCAAGGGTGCGCCACGAGAACTTGCATTATTGGCTGAATACCATTACCAAGATGAAGAGGCCTTTTGCTTTATATTTTTGAAGAAAACAAGCACGGAATAGATAGCGAACATGGCCATCAACGTATTCGATGTACATTTTACAGCAAAAATGAGTTATTATTGACCATTTACTATGATTTCTTGGCTGCTGTGAATCAATATTTTCGGCGATCTGTCCTTTTGAAATTTTTCCACAAAGCCAGGAAGTCAAATGGTATGCTCTAGACTGAGAATAAATAACTAGACGTTGATTGGCTATATTTTACACCTCTTTAGCTTCAAAAATTTCTTAGCAAGATGAAAGTGAATCTGCAGAAAAGTATCTAAAGATGTTAGAGATACATTAAGTAAAGACCAAATTAAAAAACTCTACTTTATGCTTCTACTTTGAGTTTCCAGCCATACATAAGGCGACTAATATTTGCGACGTTCCGGCCTTCGATACATTACAAAACATGTGACTAACTTATTATTTCAAGCCCTTCTCAAGAGGCGAGAGTAAACTGTCATTTGCAGCTTCTAAAAAAAGTTCAAATGAAAGATAAAGGTCATGGTGGTTGTGGTAATATATATTAGGGTTTCTAGTAACAAACCTTTATATCTGACAAAAGCGAAGAAGTTTCTGAGAGAAGAGAAATATCCCTAAAAAGATTCAAGTAGAGAAAAAAGTAATTGCTTTAATTTGTTTCATTCGTAATGAAAACATCAAGAAAATGTGTTGTGAAATAAGCTATATACATCATATTTTTAAGTTCAAGGTAGTCTTTGAAAAAGTTTACGCTTGCCTATTGACAAACATCTGTGATTCTGGGTGTAAGTATTTATTGACTTCGGATCAAAAACCTTTAATTGCATCCAGGAACGAAGAGCAAGGTTGAAGATAAAGACATTCATTTCCTTGGGATTTCATTAATCTCTATAAAGATATTTTTTTTTATGAGTGGGTGTATTATCCTGGTGGCAGACTGTTACCTTTTCTCTGGTAATTTCTTATACTTTTAGTTGATCTGGCGTCTTCTAGTGTAGAAGGTCTTGTCAGGCAAGTACCAAGCTGGGTTTTCTATATCCAGTTCCACAATATAACAGCTAGTCAAGCCTATGTCTTCTTTTCCATAACACTGGAATGGTTCAAAAGTTTGTGTCTTTGTAAAGCCAGCGTAGATTTTAGGCGCTTGTTTTGTTTTGGCCTACGCGAACTTTAGTGTGCTATTGTCAAAAAAAAAGACAAAAACTGTAAGAAAACAATGCTTAGCGATTTCAGACACAAAAACAAGTAATTCAAAGTAATCTATTGGACTATAAGACACCTTTTGATTACATATTTGCATAGCTTAGAGCAAGTTTTTGTACTTTTCAAGTTGACAACAGATGAAGGTAACGACTTTTCTGACTTTTTTTCGGAAAAGTTTTTTTCAAAATCGGAGCGTGAGATCGTCAGGCCAGGTACAAACATGCAAGTACTACCATTAGAAAGCCAAAAAGCACACCATTTAAATAAAGTAGTTTGAAATTGTTTTCTCTTGAATTGGGTAATTTGTGGCTTCTCAAAGCTAATGCTTTCTTCAAAATAACACCATTTTTCATTGATAGCGGAGATTAAACGCGTCCAAAATCAGAAAGAAAACATTCTTTCAAAAACTCCATTTGGATATTTCGAACACTAAATTACTTCTTTGAGGCAAGATATCATTCTTTGATACTATGCATACCACGGCTGTCAGTCTATGATAATAGCTGTATTTTTGGGCGCTCTACACGATGATATAATTTCATAATCCCCATATGCTTATGAAAGAAATTATGCTGAGAAAACCTCAAAACATATCAAGAGGGAAAAGTCAATATTTTGCTTAATCAGAGCGCATTTTTAGTCTTTCAGATCAAGGAATGGTCTTTTACGATCATTTTCCTCCAATATATGCTATAGTAAAAAGTCGCATTTTTGAGGTCTAAATCGAGGATAATGCATAATCGATGATTTTGGATGTGTGGATACAAGGAAAAAATCGAAAAAATCCGTCATTTTGCATCGAAAAAAAAATTATGCTCAAATTGCACCAAAATCATATATAATATAGTTGTTTACCAATGGATACTATTTTTCGTGTTTTCAGGGCACTTTTGATTATAAAAATTAATCAAAAAAATGGCACACGAAGCTAACGTTTTTGCTTTTAAGCTGTAAAAATATCTTTCTGGAGATGAATATCACGTCAATATCAATTTTACAGCTCTATAAAGTAGGTATTTTTGATGCCACAAGTATACCTTTCTTCATAGTAAAATGATAAAGCAGGCATGGCTCAATGAGTTGGAAGTAGAAGAGAATAATTAATGAATGCAACGTTTTGCTGTAATAGTCTCTTGTTATTTGTGAATAATTCATGAGTTGCTAATTGCTAGTGACAGAGGATGCTTAATGTTAGTTCAAGAGTTCCTTTTTTTGTGGTTCTAATGCTAAACATGTAAAATAAAAAGTAAAATAGAGGTTAGGTTTGAAGTTGAGGGTAATCTTACTATCAAAAGTTAAGCTTCATAATAAGTTTCTGGTAGATTTCAGGTTTCAGGCACTGTACTGTAAAGTATCTAACTATACCAAACACATTTTTGTAGACCAATCCGTTCGTTATAACGAGTCTTAACTGTATATTCTTTCCTAAATATTGGATATGCTGACTTTACTCAACAGATGTAACATAAAATGATAATGCGAAGTAATATTTGTTTAAATATTTGAGTTTATTAGATGTCTATATCTAACAGATATATTTGAAATAACTTATCAATTATGAAATTCAAACAATTTTGTGTGGTGGCCCGTTAGGCGATTTTTCAGTTTCAGATATGAAGTACACGTCGTTAGTGTCGATGAGGAACTTTCATTGCATTAAAAAATGTGATGATAAAAAACCCGAATAGCCATTCATTCAAAAATAAATTTTGCTCTTGCACAATGGTTGTTTGATTAAAAATAAAATAATCAGGGCATCGCAATTTCTAAAATAGAAATCCAAAAAATGTTGTTGTCCCTACTTGAAATATTCTTAGGGAGATATTTCTATTCCCTCAGAAACTTCTTAGCTTTTATCAAAAACCCTCATATATATTATCACAAGCATCGTAACATTTATTATTTCCTTGAACTTTTTTTTCAGAAACCATAAAACTACTTAAGTCTGTAAATCATGAAAGAACATTGATCATTTGTTCAATTCCATCTTCATTTACTTGGGCCTTGGTCACAGGATACGATGTAAGGTCATACAACAAGGGCTACACGTCTTTGATCTGACAGTGCCTTAACCTTTATACTGGTGCTCAGATCTGTGTTACTTACAGGAATAACCATCTTGATTTGAAACAGAGACTTGATTCTCCAGTTTACACAAGCGTATCACATACATCATTGGACAATCTTCAATCTTCAATTAAAGTATATTGCCATGATCTCCTGTCTATAATCATAGCAGATCACAAATCCCATAATCTGCATAAAGGATGCATATAATCAGTTTGCGTAGACTTGAGGTTTTTCAGCAGTGAGTTTAAGTGAAGTTTTGACACCAAAACCAGTTTGACCTTGTCGAGGTAGTATTTTCGAGAGGCACAATCTTTGGCGAATTCGGTCATTGAGTAATCCAAAGGTACTGATAAATAAGTGACACGAAGGTCCATTTTTGAAGTAACGTTTGTTTTCCTCAAAGAGCCAGGAACGTTATCTCCCCTATAAAGTATATATACTTGATAATCATGATTGGAATGGAACTTTTGTTTCAGTCCATAGAAGAAGGATACGAAAATAAAATTCATTTTGCCTGATTCTACAGTAATTAGTTTTTAGATACGATTTACCATTTCAAGTTGATGTTGCTGTATCCAAAGATTTCTTCGAATACATGCGACCAGAACTTCAGCTTGAAATCTTCTTCAGAATAGGTCTTTATGCTGGCATTGGAAACACGTTCGCCTTGAATACGAGTTGATTTTTAGACATAAATAATGAACCCAAATAGCCATTAGTTATTTATTTAATTTTAGTTACTAAAAAAAATACTTACATATATTGATAAACTTCTTTATGAGAACGTTCGTCGTTATTAGCAACATTTGACTTTTCGATTTCAGTGAGTTTATGCTTCAAAGAAAGAGACTTGTCGATTATGTTGGATAGTTTCTTAGAAACTACATTCTCAACGTTGAATTTTTTCTTGTTCAGTTTCTCGAGTTCCAATATGATGTCTTGAGGCAAGTTGTCAAAATGAGAATTTTTACTCTTACCAGAAAAATCGTAGATGTTGTTTTTAGTGATCCTGGACATTTTCCTATTCTCGTCGTTGTACCTTTCTGTACGCTTTTCCCACCCTCTTCTGCCGAGGAAATGTGGAGGAACTTGACAACGATTTCATCGCATAGTTTTAACAACTACTTATTACCACTTGAAGTAATTAAATTTCTTTAAAAGGTTTGTTTCCTTTAGCTTTTTAGTTATCAAAAATATTGTTAATACATAAAACCTACTTTCATATAAAAAAAGAAAAAAAAATAGTGATGTGTCTTACACGAATGGCGAGTGTAGCGTTCTCCAAATTTTTCTCCGGTTCCCATGTGTCTTCTGAAGGATTTTCATATCCTTTCCACTTCACCTTATAATGCAGCTTGTTCCTATGAATCCTATTATCTAGTACTTTATCAACTTCATATTCATCATTGCTATTCACAATCATTGGAGGTGGCGGCTCTACTATTCTGTTATCGATGTCTTTTAAACCTTTGACCGTTCTAGGAGTCAATTTGGAAATGTGAAAGGTATGGTGGATTTTCATTGTATTATCGCCTACGTTATAAAAAAGAGTTGGAGAAATCGTGATTACAACGCAATAATATTGAATCTTACCTCGTTCTGATTTTTTATTCTACTTCTTCGAACGTTAATATATAGCTCTTGCCCTTCATCAGCAAGATGTTCGAGAGACCTTCAATTTCTTTTAGACATGATTTAATTCGGGAGAAAAGTAGTGATTCTGAAAATTGTGTGTCTCGATAACATGGTCACTTCAAATATTTAAAAGAGCCTCAACAAGATGCGCTTATACTCCACTGTAGCATAATAAACATAACAACAGCACATGAAATGTATTTTATTTATACGGCTAAATTAAATAATTCATAAATTAAAAAATAACTATACAAATAAACAAATTTGATCCATATTATATATACACAAATACTTTTAAACCATCTTTCATTCATATATCTCTCTAATCTAAAAAGAAAAAGAAAATGGAGACCTTAAAAAGAAGGCATCCAATCTCACAGACACCAGATTCTCCACCCCCAAAATATTCAGATACCTATGAGCCTGTGCCTCTCAGCGATGATGATTATCAAATCTCTGAAAAAGACAGCAAAGTCTACAAGGCACCTATCAAACATAAAAAGGTATGTCGATGACAAAGCTGGCCAAATACCAATCGATGGCTCAAAGTCGAATTTACACATATACATAGGCCATCTCTTTTGTTTTACGATATCAACATACTATTGCAGTTAGTCTATTAACGCTTCTATCATGCTGGACGCGCTTTTATCTTATTGGAAAATCAAGAAAAGTTGTTTGGGATGAGGTATGAGCATAAAGATGTAAAATTGCCATGATAGTGATAGCTTAAAAAAAAGACGCTTTCTTCTAGGCACATTTTGGTAAATTTGGTTCATTTTATTTGAGACGCGAGTTTTATTTTGATGTCCACCCGCCGTTGGGCAAGATGCTTGTCGGTTTATCTGGCGTGTTGGCCAACTATAACGGCTCCTTTGGCTTTGAATCGGGTAAGACATACCCTGAGGATCTTGATATTACCACAATGCGTATGTTTAATGCTGCGTGGGGTATTATGCTGGTGCCTTTGGCTTACGGCACAGCACACCATTTGAACCTGTCATGGAAATCCTGCGTGTTGGCCGCTTCTTTCGTTCTGTTTGATAATGCGTTGCTGACAATCAGTCGATTTGTTTTGCTGGATTCCATGTTGTTGTTCTTTACTGGTGCAAGCTTCTTTTGTTTAGCTGGATTCCGGTCGCAGAGACTAAAGTATATTTATTGATTTGCGAACAATCTGGGTTTTTATGCTGACATGCATGGATTGTTTATTATTTATGTAGCTCATTTTCTCTCAAATGGTGGGCTTGGTTGTTCAGTCTTGGTATCAGTTTGGGTTGCGTTTTAAGTGTAAAATGGGTTGGTTTGTTTGCTGTTGCCCTGGCTGGTACGTATACTGTAGAAGATTTATGGGATATGCTTGGCGATCTTCAGATGCCTAAAAAGACCTATTTCTCGCATTGGCTTGCTCGAGGCGTCTGTTTAATCGCAGTGCCTATGGCCATCTACATGGCTAGCTTTGCAGCTCATTTCCATATCCTCAGTAACAGTGGGCCAGGTGACGCTAATATGGGGTCTCTTTTTCAAGCAAGATTGAATGGAAGCATCTTTAGAGACAACCCCTTGGAAATTGCTTTTGGCTCCAATGTTACGATCAAGAATTTTGGCTATGGCGGAGGGCTTTTGCATTCTCATCCTCACCAGTATCCTGATGGATCAAAGCAGCAGCAAGTCACATGCTATTCGTTCAAGGATAACAACAATATATGGCAAATTCGACAGCCTCGTAATATGGGTAATGAACCTGCATCTGCCCATGTCGATGGTGAAATCCAATACGTCAAGCATGGAGATGTCGTCCGTTTGCATCATGTCTTTACACAACGTAATCTCCACAGCCATCCTATCAATGCTCCTATCTCCTCCAAGCATTGGGAAGTGAGTGCGTACGGAAACGAGGAAATCGGTGATATTCAAGACAACTGGCGCGTAGAGATCGTTCAGGATATATTTGACAAAGAAACCACCCAAGTCAAAGCGTTGACTACACGCTTTAGACTCCACCATATTTATTTGGATTGCGTGTTGGCTAGTCGCAATGTGGTGCTGCCTCAATGGGGCTTCAAGCAGCAAGAAGTATTTTGCGATCGAAAGGCCAAATCAAACGACTATCATACCTGGTGGAATGTGGAAGACCATCGTAATGATGCGTGTAAGCATATCATTTGTCTATAGCTGATAAGGAGCGTCTAAATAATATGTCCATGTAGTGCCTCCTGCCCCCAAAAACTCGTATAAATCGAACTTTTTTGAAGACTTTTGGCATTTGAATGTGGCCATGTGGAACACAAATAATGCCTTGATTCCGGACCCGGACAAGAACGACATCCTATCCTCTGGCCCTACTGAATGGCCCATGGTTACCACTGGTCTGCGTATGTGTGGTTGGGACAGCAAAACAGTCAAGTTCTATCTACTAGGTAATCCTTCAGTCTGGTGGCCTTCATTCCTCTCTATCGTTGCCTACATTGCAGCTATTGGTGTCTACGTTGTTCGCCAACGAAGACAGCACATTGATATGACACCAGATCGCTGGGCAAACTTTACATCGGTAGGAAAACTGTTCTTTTTAGGCTGGTTCTTCCACTATATTCCTTTTTTCATGATGGGTCGCGTAACATATATCCACCACTACTTTCCTGCACTGTACTTTAGTGTATTTATGGTGCCTTTCTTACTAGAGCATTTCTTTGTGAAGGCTTCATCCAAAACTCGTCATGTCATTTTTGCTGTTGTTCTGGGCTTAGTCATTGCCAATTTCATTCATTTTGCACCATTCTCATTTGGTATGACGGGAGACATTAAGAACTATTCCAACCGCTTGTGGTTAAACAGTTGGAACCTGATTGAAAATAGAAATTAATGAAATTAATAAAGCATAGTATTTTTTTTATTTATTTTTATGGGTGCAGCATCAAGCAACCTAAAGCCCCCTTTACCCTTGGCAGGTAGAAAAAACTTTTCATTTTGGGTGCCATTTTACAGTAGTCAAATTCATGAACTTTTGTCCATACTTAAATCATGGACGTAAAGAACACAATACGCAGAACTTACCAAAGCTTTTCAAGTGTCAAAACGTTGACGACAGTAGCTTTGCTATGCATGGATAGGCTGTGATGCCTTTGTATTTCAAAAACCAAGTCAAACTGTTGAATCATTGATTGTATAAAAGCTTCGCGTTGAGAATCAACAAAACTTCATCCACCAAAGCCGGGAGACAAGGGCGGATGTGGTCGGGGCCATTGTGAAAGAATGTAGTACGTTGTTATCTACTGAGGTTGGGGTTGGCCAAGACGGATTGTATGGACAATCGCAAAACTGAAGAGCAATAAAGTAGATTGAATCCCATCGAGGGAGCCTGCGTTTCTGAGACAACCCGTGTATACAGTATTGACAAAGGCCAGACTTCTCCAGGATCTTAGGCAAATATATAAGATATAATAATTCGTACTAAAGCTGTTGAAGCTGATCATTGACCTGGCCCTGCACATGAGGAGAGTCAGTAGAAGTAGTGCTCTCATCGTGGATGTGGGAGCCCAATTGGTTCGAGTCAAGTTCAGTAACGCCAGTAATGTGTTGCTGGCTGGTACTGAATTTAATGTCGAAAGTGGAAGTCTTTCCAGTTTACGGCTTTCTTTTGCTGCTCTTTTTAACTATCGAAATCATGCTGGTTCGAGGATTATGGGGTACTTGAATACAGCTTGTAGATATTGTTTATGTGCTTACACATTTTTCGTCATATTAGGTGTACAAATTGACCCTCAAGCGGATCGGACGATACGAGCATCAGCTTCGTTCAAAATCACAATGGTGAGAAACATGACCCTTACACGTGAATAATTGTGTTTTAACAGACTCTACAGGCTTCTATATATCAATTCAGGGGCCCTGAAAGAACTTCTGTGTACATTTCATTTCATGACTCAAAATTCTTGTTGTGTTCTTTGATTCCGGAAAAAGTAAGTTACTCATGGTTGACAAACACAGTTTGAAATTAAGTGTATCGATTTATCAAAATTAGATTGAACAGCAAGTTATGGACATAACCTGTCTTCAGGGAGAAACTATCACATTACGAGCGCAAGGCCCAAAGTATGATTATTCAACCCTAGAAAGGCCAAGGTTTTTTAATTTGATTATGTAGTGTTATTCATCTACTGGGAAACTATATTTCGCAAGACATTGATAATCAAATCGACGACGATATTGAGTATACTGAAGTGAAAAGTTCAGCTCAGAACATCATTGACGAAATACAACAGGAAAAGTTGCCATCTCTTGGTTTTCCTCACAGCAAAAAGATCGTTTTTGATGAATCAGACGACTATACTGATCCAGAATCAGAATCAATATCAGAATCAATATCAGAATCAGAATCAGTGCCAGAATATGCTGTGTCACACTTAACAAACTATGTCAATGAATCAATTGCAAACAGATCATCTCTAATAAGCAGCAAGGATATCGAAAGATATAATGAGAGATCTGCAACCGAAGGCAATATGAAATATGTACAACAGAAAAATGTCTTGAAGCAGCCCTCTGATGCAATCCCTAAAAGCGGTCCATCTTCGATTGCAAAAGAATCATGTAAATTAGCCAAAAGACAGAAAAAAAACTTGGCCTTGGAGCTGAAGCAGCAGCAGCAGCAACAGCAGCAACAACAAGTAGATGATATTAATACGGAGAACGAGGAAGCAAAAACCCAGCAATTCAAGCACAAAAACAAAGCTTCTGGTAATGATCGAAAAAACCAGCCAAACTCTCCTACTGTAGACCCCGCCCAAGACATTAGAAGCCTTGTCTTAGGTGCCTTTGCCAATATGGCTTCTACTTTACAAAACCTTGCCAATATGAAAACTGACAAACCGACATTACCTGTGGATCAAAATAACATTTCTTCGGCTGAAACTGATGAATTTATACCAAACGCTCCACCAAAGGTGCAAAAGCAAAACTCATCAAATATATCTTCGCAGGAAGGTGATGAACCGTTCCGTTCAAAAAGAAACCCGAGAAAATCTAAAAGAACCACTACGATGAACTTGGCATTGCTTGCTCAGGACGATGCTGACAATGCTGACGACGCTGACAATACCGACAATGTTGACAATGTTGACAATGCTGACAGAGTAAGAAAGGAGCGTAATAAAAAGAGAATACA
Source organism: Parasitella parasitica (assembly GCA_025201805.1). Lineage (NCBI taxonomy): Eukaryota > Fungi > Mucoromycota > Mucoromycetes > Mucorales > Mucoraceae > Parasitella > Parasitella parasitica. Next base: position 134,081 of record MU619315.1, read on the forward strand.
AAGAGTAGATAATTCTATTACAAAAAAGGCTCGTTTGTCTATAGAATAATTCGGTTTCTAGCAACATCAACAGTTTTAATTCATCTGTTGAAAAAGTTGTACATAAATAAATCATCACCATGTCAATTCATTAGCGGTCCTGCTTGAAGGCTGTGAAATTTAACAACCGTCATTTCTGCTTTTGGCCTGAAGCTATGTTCGCATGTAAAGAGATCCTCCTTCTACGTGCTAATCTTTAAGAATGGTAATCTATAGATTTGTTTAATGCAAGATATCATCATCACTATTGGGAGAATATGCAACGAATTAATATCGATGGATAGATGGATGGATGACTAGATGGATGGCTAGAGATTGTGTGATTTGGATGAAAGTACCCTCTTCAGCAATCCGAGGGTTATCAAAAACTCCTGTACCAAATTCTTGTACTGAAACACATACAAAATCAACTTGAATATACTGGCTATAGCCTTTTTTTCTATGCCAAAATTATTTACATTCGACAATTGCATATTCCTCTTCAGTAGTGTTGATGATATGGTACACACACGTATGAAATACTAAACAAGACTTATTGCATAGTCCAAGGGTACCAGTTCGTTCGGTAAGCGTCACACCAAGACCCACACTTTATGTCGTCGTTGTGGCAACCGCTCCTTCCATAAGCAAAAAAAGACCTGTGCTCAATGTGGCTATCCCGCAGCTAAGATCAGATCTTTCAACTGGTCTGAAAAGGGTCAACGCAGAAAGACCACCGGTACTGGTCGCATGGCCCATTTGAAGGAGGTTCAACGTCGCTTCAAGAATGGTTTCCGTGAAGGTACTCAGGCCAAGAAGCAAACTGCTGCTACCTCTGCTTAAGCGCGAATTTGACATTTTGGTTATTATGATTAAATATTATTTTAATATATAGTTTTTATTTGGTTTACAAGGAGTGTGTGCACAGAATAGGGGTGTGAGAAATAACAATTAAGAAAGGGGTAAAATAATATATATGAAAGGAGGACATATATAAAGGAGGGAGGGTTACAGGAGATAAGATTATGTATAAATTTATATAAATGTATAATTTTCAAAGGTTTATAATATACCAGAGTCTTTTAGATGGTTCTGAATGATTGTGTCTTTAATAGCATTGAATACGTGGGCAATCTATTCACGTTTTGTTAGTAGATATTCTTGCGATGAATGTTAATAAAAGACTTACATTTGATGTGTTTGTAGCTTGTGTTACACTAGTGAAAAGAGATAAATTAGAAACTTTGCATAAAGTGAAAATAATCAGACTTACTGTGGATAAATGTTAAGCTTGGCGCGATTTGTTTGACTAAAACGCCAAAGAATGTATTTTACTGCTTTGCCGATATCTGACCCTCCCTCATAATCAGGGAAAAAATTTTCTAATGGTATCTTTTTGAACTTTTGTCGAAAAACATCGATCTTGTTGAGAAATAATATGATGGTTGTTCGCAAAAACCAGCGACTATTAACAACAGATTCAAACAAAACTAAGCTTTCCACTAATCGGTTTTGTCGAGATTCTTCAAGCAGAACTTGGTCGTATTCTGACAGAGACACGCAAAATATGATGGATTTTACTGCTTCAAAACAATGGATCCACTTCTTTCTTTCAGATCTTTGTCCTCCAACATCAAACATGCTGATTACATTAAATACGCTTATTAGCCACTATAATACATCAAGCCAATGCAGTCCTTACTGTATACTAGTTTCTTTGATCATAAATTTTGTTTCCACGATACCAGTCGTCTTGGATCTAGCTCTTAGAACGTCTTGAGGTGTTGGGATGTAGTCATGTTGGCTTATTCTTTTAATGTCATCGAAAAAACTACAAAAAGTATGTTAGGGTCAATACTCTCGATTTCGTATTAGATTTAGCATTCTGTATCTTACTATGATGCTGAGTCCATGAGATAAAATTCTGTTGAATTATTGTCCAGAAGTAAAGTAACTGCAGGGTCATGCCAAACAGAAATGACAGCATCAATAAACGAAGGATCTATGTTTTCCTCTAGTCGGTATTCAATGATGCGTTGGGCCTCGTATTCGACCTTTTCTGACTGAAGTTGATATTCAAATTGATGCAATGCCTTTACAATAGCTTGAGCCGAGTGAATCAAGTTGCGGTATACTGTTACTCTCCAATTAAGAAGTTCATCTTTTGTATAACCATTTTGGTGAATGATTTTCATTTGCTTGAAAATGGTTGATTTGCCTGATTCACCACTACCTTGATGGAATATAGTGTAAATAATAGTAGTAATGATTATAAAAGAAAGGTTGTTTGATAGAGTAGCGTCTAGCAATTTACCTAATAACAAGATCTTGAATTCTCTCTGCAATTTCCGACTTTCTTCTTCAATAGATCTATCTATACTGAAGCTATGTATTTTTTCAGCTCGGTCTTCATTTGACATACAAGCACCCATTATATTGAACAAAGAAATTATTATTTACAGTGTGTGAGTGAGGAAGAGAAGT